>JANAVB010000140.1:0-27831 GCA_029216955.1 Iris pallida | reverse complement strand
CATGCGCCGGAATTGTTCTATTCCTGTTTTTTCCTGTTTAGTTATTTTGTAGCTAGAATCTTGAAAAACTCAAAACATAAAAGTTGTAGATCTTTTCCTTGGCTTCAAGAATAGTTACTAGTTATTTTATGCAAGTTTTTCTCATTCATGATAATGTAAGAATAGAACACGATAGTGGCCCGTTGTGGCGCACTCTTGATAAGTAAACTGACATGATATATCTCGACATGCTGTTATGACAGCTAGCCTGACATGACAAGTATGAAAGACCTGGACACCATGGGTGATTGTGTTTGTACAAATAAACTGGTACTGTCTTGTATTATGTCTAGGATGAGAATCCCGGAGTACCACGGTCAGGGGTACCAACTGAAATTGACTAAGGCTAATTAACTAGAATGATTCAGTAGTCATGAAGAGATTCCCAGCTACAGGCAATCCCGTTATCTGGGCGCATTCAGTTGACTTGTAGCCTACTAACGAGTAGGACACATTTCCAGCACATAGTCACGTGTTGCATTCTTCATAAACGGACATTCGACCTGGATAACCGGATAGTCTGCAGGGCTTATGGCTGTTGGGGTAATCTCATTGCATCTTGCTAGTAACTAGGCCTGTGATAACCCTAGTTAGTTAAAGTATCAAGCCGTACTTTTGATTGGCCGTGATTGATTGGATGGAGTTTAGCCAGCATAGTCTTATCCTGATCCTGTGCAAGATTGTGACATGACATGATTATTGATGCTTGCCTTAACAATAACGATGGGGGTACAGTTCTGTTCAGGCGAAGGATTACAATCCCGATCCTTGTTTGGTTAAGGGTTGTAACCTGGCTCCCGGAACAGTTCTGTGTCCTCTCTGTTTATTGTCTTATTTCAACCCCATGCCATGTTCGTCATGTTTTACCTTACCTTAATACCATTATTATTATACTGGCCTTAGCAATAAAGATCAGGGGTCCAGTTCTGTTCAGGCGAAGGGTTACAATCTCGATCTTTGTTTGGTTTAAGGATTGTAACCTGGCTCCCGGAGCAGTTCTGTTTCCTTTTTTCGTTTATTGACTTATTTTACCCTATGTTCTTGCTTACCAACAAGTAGTTGAGACGGATTTCTATTCAGGTGAAGGGTTACAACCCCGGTCCTTATTTGGTTTAAGGGTTGTGACCTGGCTACTTGAATGGTTTCCTCGTACTCAATTTACTGTTGTTATCTTTATTACTATATGTTTCGTTTATAATCATCTTTAATATTCTTTGGTGGTATGCTGGTTTTAGTTTCTAAGTGAAGCCTCCTTTGTGGCACTTGCTCTTTTTGGGGTCTGACCCAGCTGGTTTTGTATGGCCAGATATCGGAGCAGCTCTAGAGGATCTACCTACCTTCCTGCCATATGGTGACCACCAGGCGTAACCCTGGCAACGAGTGGTTTTCTTTTTGTTCTCCCACTTTATTATAAAATTATTCTTTTGAGGCGTTTAGCCGACGAGCACGTGTTAGCTCGATTGCACCTTTACTTACTGTCTGCCTACGGGCTGTAACATGATTGGCAAATCCTAGGGTTGATCATGTATTGACTAAAACTCTTGCTAGTCCTGACATTTTGTATGACTAGCTTCATGATCATCCAATATGTAATGTATGGGATGCCTTACTATTGTATATTTGATGTTCTAATATCTTGTGACTATTACTACTTGCTTGTGATTGAGACAATAGACTTATTCATGACCATAGGAGACTGATGGATTGTAGTTAAACCCTCATGTGTCTAGACAACCGTGACCGTATAGCAAGGTGGGTTGCACTTCAATATACGTAGCTGGCTATGTACGCCCCCGCTCTCCAGTATTCTGGTTCTGGGGTGTGACATAGTTTTAGTGGTGGCCCATGCAGGTCTTGTAAATTAAGATATGTGAGGGTTTACCAAATAGATGTCTCAATCAGTACTCGCCCTTAATCTCTACTCGTATATTCTGAATCTCTGTAATCTTGACCTGATCACATGCTTATATCGTTGATCTGTCCTGGTCCTTCCTTATTGTTTCCTATGTCGTCTTCTTCAGCGATATTGTTCCTGGACCTGCCGATCAGCAAGGCAAAGCACCTTCCGCGGACCAGCAGCAACCTGGAGATCAAGTCCAGCATTCAGGAGTAGCCTCTAAAGTTGTGCCTACTGGAGGAGAGCCACCCGTTCAGCCCGTCCAGCCTGCTGAGCCCGATGATGGCACTTTGGGGGGTCTCATCAGGTCATTATTAGCTTCCCAGGATTGTTGAAGAGATGCCTTGCACCAGGCGGTGGCAGATGCTTTGATCAGAGGAGGTCTTCAGGGTAATAACGCGGCCAACAGCTTCAAGCGCTTGAACCCTTCCTTCTTCGACGACATTTAAGATGCGATCGCTGTAGATGCATGGCTTCAGGACACAGAGGTGATTCAAGAAGCAGCCAGGACTCCAGAGAACGAGAAGGTGGCCGTGGTGCGCCTACAGCTATTGGATCTTGCCCGTAGCTGGTGGGCGGCGCAGGCCGTTGGATTAGTGGCCCCTATTGCCTGGACAGTATTCAGGGAGATATTCCAGACCAAGTATTTTGATGTTATAGCTCGGTATGATCTACAGACGAGGTTTACCAATCTGAAGTAGATGGATAAAACGGTCGACGGATATGCGGCTGAGTTTTCGAGACTTAGTCGGTTTGCTCCCACCTTGGTAGCAACCGAGTTCGATAGGGCCCAGCAGGGGCTTCACTTGGAGATTTTATTGGCAGTAGAGCAGTTTGAGCATCAGACTTTTAATGCAGTACTGAGGGTAGCCCGGAGGCATGAATATACCTCCTAGAGGATCGTGGATAGGACCGGAGGTCGGAAGCGATCCCATAGCCAGATGAATCGGTCATCAGCACCAGCCCCGGCAGCCAGGGCTTTGACCATTGGAGCTCCGAGGCGGGCGACCTCAGTGACGTCGGTTCAGCATTCCGTCCAGACGTATCCTCAGTAGCAGAAGCAGAAGCCGTCTTCCGCAGTGGGATGTTCACACTACGGGAAGCCGGGGTATGTGGTATCAGAGTGTCGCAGAGCACAGGGTTTGTGCTTGGTTTGTGGTGCCCCAGACCACAGGGTTGGGAACTGCCCGAACAGGGGGAGTTTATCTTCATCAGCTTTCTGTTGTCCTTCAGTTAGAGGGCCAGCACCAGTCCAGCAGCAACAGCAGCTGCAGTACCCGTTCTCGAGGCCATTGCCGACGCAGGCCCAGGCATTCCAGCAGCAGAGACCACATCAGTATGCCCAAGCCCAAGCCCTAGCCCTGATCCAGAGTAGGCAGAGGAGTTTTCAGCATAGGGGACCCGCACCCAGAGGACATGGTCAAGTGCTGGCTTTGACCATGGAAGAAGAAGAAATAGCACCAGGAGAGGTAGTGGTAGGTACTATTCTCGTCAACACCTTTTCAGCTTCGGTATTATTTGATTCTGGTGCCTCGCATTCATTTATGTTTGCACGATTCGCGACACGGGTAGGACTGGAGCCCGAGTCATTATCAGTAAGGCTCAATATACTTACTGGTAACAGACTTGTGGGAGTAGATAGGGTGTTTTCCTCGTGTCGGATCGTAGTTAGCGGTAGAGAGTTCCCCGCTAGATTGATAGAGTTTCCGATGGCCGATTATGATGTGGTCTTAGGGATGGATTGGTTGAGGGACCAGTATGCTAGGATAGACTGCCATCTTGGCAGGGTTATTTTTAGCATTTTAGAAGTGCCGGAGTTTTCCTTCTCCCGAGGCAAAGTTGAACCTTCTCCTCCAGTATTGCGGATGGCGGTAGCAGCCGTACAGTTACCCCGGATAGTCGAAGAGTTTCCAGATATTTTCCCGAAGATCTTCCAGGGATGTCGCCAGAACGGGAGATCGAGTTCTCCATCGACTTGATTCTCGGGACAGCTCCAGTGTCAGAGAGAGTCTACAGGATGGCGCCGTCAGAGCTAGAGATATTGTACAAGATGATTGAAGAACTCAGAACCAAGGGATTCATTCGTGCTAGTGGATCGCCATGGGGAGCCCCGATGCTTCTTGTGAAAAAAAGGATGGTACGTCTTGATTATGTGTAGATTATCATACCTTGAACTCAGTAACAATCAAGAACAGATACCCTCTCCCGAGGATAGATGACTTATTTGATCAACTCAAGGAGGCAGCAGTATTCTCGAAGATCGACTTGCGGTCAGGATATCATCAGATCAGAGTCAGAGAGCAGGACATCCCGAAGACAGCTTTCAGATCTCGGTATAGGCATTGGGAATTCCTTGTTATGCCATTTGGAGCAACCAATGCGCCGGCTGTATTCATTGACCTCATGAATCGTATCTTCATGCCTTACTTGGATCAGTTTGTGATTGTGTTCCTAGACGACATCCTGGTTTACAGCAAGAGTGAAGCGGAGCATGAGCAGCATCTCCGAGTTGTCCTCCCGATTCTCAGAGAGCACCAGTTGTATGCCAAGTTTAGTAAATGCGAGTTCTGGCTCGATCGTATTTCGTACTTGGGCCATATCACCACTAGAGGAGGAGTAGAAGTAGATCCCCAGAAGATTGTGGCCATTGAGACATGGCCTGTGCCCAGCACGGTTACAAAAGTTCGTAGTTTTCTTGGCTTGGCCGGCTACTACCGACGATTTGTTTCAGACTTTGCTCGAATTTCAGCACCATTGACCCAGTTGACCCGCAAGGATGTACAGTTTGCTTGGACAGCAGAGTGCCAGGATTCTTTTAAGAAGTTGAAGCGAGGCTTGATGACGGCACCCATTCTCACACTTTCAGATGGGACCGGAGGATTTTCAGTATACTGTGATGCTTCAGGCAGAGGTTTAGGATGTGTTCTGATGCAGCATAGAAAGGTAATAGCTTACGCGTCACGACAACTTCGTGATCATGAGAGAAATTACCCAACCCATGACTTGGAATTGGCAGTAGCAGTATTTGCACTTAAGTTGTGGAGGCACTACTTGTACGAAGATAGGGTGGAGATTTTTACCGACCATAACAGCCTAAAGTATATTTTTACTTAGAAGGATCTTAACATGCGTCAGAGAAGGTCGCTAGAGCTACTTGTAGATTATGATGTCAACCTGCAGTATCACCCAGGGAAGGCCAACGTTGTAGCAGATGCATTGAGCAGGAGAGCCGGAGTTTGTTTCCTAACAGCGCAACCAGAGCTGTTAGCAGATCTTCAGAAGATGGGTATAGAAGTTGTCCTCTCTTCCAGTATGGCATTGATGGCCAGCATGCAAGTTCAGTCCACTATAGTCGAGAGGATCCGGATGATGCCGTCAGCATGTTCCAGGCTTCAGCGACTCAGAGGAGAGTGTGAGGTAGGACGAAGACCAGAGTTATATATCTATAAAGATGGTACACTTCGACATGGAAAGCGTCTTTGTGTACCCAGTGGAGATATCAGACATGAGATCATGACAGAGGCTCATAGTTCACAGTATTCTATTAATCCCGGCGGTACGAAGATGTACCGTGATATCCGTCAGCACTTTTGGTGGAATGGCATGAAGAGGGAGATAGTCCGGTTTGTCTCTCGATGTTTGGTTTGCCAACAAGTTAAAGCTGACCATCAGAGGCCTTCTGGACTTCTTCAGCCCTTGCCAATTCCAGAATGGAAGTGGGAGCATGTAACCATAGATTTTATGACTGGATTACCTAGATCCCCAGCTGGTCGAGATGCTATTTGGGTTATTATAGACATGCTCACGAAGGTAGCTCATTTTCTCCTGTTCAGAGTTGGTCAGTCGATGGCTCAGCTAGCAGAGATGTACCTCAGGCAGATCGTCAGACTTCACGGTGTACCAGTCAGTATCACCTCGGAGAGAGATTCCAGATTTACGTCGAACTTTTGGCGCAGCTTACAAGAAAGTTTGGAAACTCACCTCCAGTTCAGCTCAGCTTATCACCCGCAGATAGATGGCCAGTCGGAACGCACGATCCAGACTCTTGAAGATATATTGCGGTCATGTACACTCGACTTCGGTGGTTCCTGGAAAGATCACCTGCACCTGGTGGAGTTCTCGTATAATAATAGTTTTCAAGCTAGTATCCAGATGGCACCGTTCGAGGCACTGTATGGTAGGAAGTGCAGATCCCCGCTAGCCTGGGACGATGTTGGAGAGAGGCAGATGCTTGGTCCAGAAATTATTGCTCAAACCGTTGAAGTGGTCAGGAGAGTCAGAGATCATCTTCGAGTTGCCCAAGATCGCCAGCGTCATTAGGACGATTCTCATCGGCGCCCTCTTGAGTTTTCTGTCGACGACCATATATTCCTAAGGACTTCGCCTAACCGTGGCGTCATTCGTTTCGACGTACAGAGAAAGCTTAGTCCTAGGTATATAGGGCCGTTCGATATTCTGGAGAGAGTAGGTGATGTGTCCTATTGTCTCGCTCTTCCGTCGTCACAAAGAGAGGTGCATGACGTGTTCCATGTATCCCAATTACGACGGTATATCCCGGACCCGAGCTACATCCTGGATCATTCGGAATTGGTTGTTGGTACCAACCTTTCGTATGAGGAGAGGCCCGTGTCTATATTGGACCGGAGAGAGAAGATACTCAAGAACAAGACTATTAGTTTAGTCCGTGTTGCTTGGGGTCATCACTCTTTGGGTGAGTCAACGTGGGAGCGTGAGGATGATATCCCGACTTGTTTGACTCGTAAGGTATAATATCCTTCTTTTGCCCTACACCTTCGATTCCTTGCTTGCATGAATAAGTTGATTGATTGCTTGATTAGTATAGCTTACATGTGATTAGTATAGCTTGTCCTTGCAATTCTAGCCTCTTGATTAAATTCTGAGGACGAAATTCTTTAAGGTGGGTAGAGTTGTAATGCATGTGGTTCGTATTAAGTATCTTGGTATACGTGTACGTATTCTTGACTCGTATTGCGTATTTCCCCGTATGGTTATTTCGGCATTTCCTTCTTGGTTCGGTTTGACTTGTTGCTGGTTTGGCTTGACTTGATTTTAGGTGGACCGAACCCCCACCTACCACTACCACCCTCATTTATATTTCTACCTAACTCTCTCTCTTCAATTATTCTTCTCATTCACTTCTTCTTCTCTACCATTACTCTTCCACCTACCAGGGAAGAGAGCTAGGCAAGTGTAACTTACGTCATGGTGGATCTCAAGTTTTATTGTTCCATTCTCTTCCTTACTTGATTCTAAGCCTTTTTAGAACTTAGCATTTTTGGATTTGATGGATGGATTCTTGTAGATCTAAGTTTGTAACTTTTTGGTTTTCTTGGTTTTGATCTCTAAAACTTGGTTATTTTCGAAAATTAATGGTTCTATGTTGTAGAGAATTCAATTTCATGCAGTTTTGGCTTTTGTTTCGCTTGATTTTCACTTTGGATGAGGAAGTTATGGCCATGACAATTTTTCGGAACTTTCATGGCTGAACTTGCTGTTTGGGGACGATGACCCCCATGCGCCCGGGAGGCCATGCGCCGGAAGGCCATGCGCCGGGAGGCCATGCGCCGGGAGGCCATGTGCCGTGAAGTCCCGGCAACGCATCCCTAACTCCGAGCGTGTCATGCACGTAGGTTCCTTACGCGCATGTACTGAAGTCGCAACGTGAGTTTTCCATACACGGATGTGCAGGAATTTTTATGCACGGATGTGCAGGAATTTCCATGCGCGGATGTGCAGGAATTCCCACGTACGGATGTGCATGAATTTCCATGCGCGGATGTGCAGGAATCCCATGCGCGGATGTGCAGGAATTTCCATGCGCGGATGTGCAGGAATTTTTATGCACGGATGTGCAGGAATTCCCATGCGCGGATGTGAGAATTCCCATGCGCAGATGTGTAAGAATTCACATGCGCGGATGTGCAGGAATTCCCATGCGCGGATGTGAGAATTCCCACTCGCGGATGTGCAGGAATTTCCATGCACGGATGTGCAGGAATTCCCATGCACGAAAGTGCAGGAATTTCCACGTACGGATGTGCAGGAATTCCCATGCGCGGATGTGCAGGAATCCCACGCACGGATGTGCAGGAATCCCATGCGCCGGAATTGTTCTATTTCAATATTTTTGCCCGTTTAAGTTGTTTTGTAGCTAGAATCATGAAAAACTCAAAACATAACAGTTGTAGATTTTTTCCTTGGCTTCAAGAATATGTCACTAGTTATTTTATGCAAGTTTTTCTGATTCATGATAATGTAAGAATAGAACACGATAGTGGTCCATTGTGGTGCACTCTTGACAAGTAAACTGACATGATATATCTCGACATGCTGTTATGACAGCTAGCCTGACACGACAAGTATGAAAGACCTGGACACCGTGGGTGATTGTGTTTGTACAAATAAACTGGTACTGTCTTGTATCATGTCTAGGATGGGAATCCCTGAGTACCACGGTCAGGGGTACCTACTGAAATTGACTAAGGCTAATTAACTAGAATGATTCAGTAGTCATAAAGAGATTCCCAGCTACAGGCAATCCCGTTATCTGGGCGCATTCAGTAGACTTATAGCCTACCGACGAGTAGGGCACATTTCTAGCACACAGTCACGTGTTGTATTCTTCATAAAGGGACATTCGACCTGGATAACCGGATGGTGTGCAGGGCTTATGGCTGTTGGGGTAATCTCGTTGCATCTTGCTAGTAACTAGGCCTGTGATAACCCTAGTTAGTTAAAGTATCAAGCCGTACTCTTAATTGGCCGTGATTGATTGGATGGAGTTTATTCCAGCTTAGTCTTATCCTGATCCTGTGCAAGATTGTGACATGACATGATTATTGATGCTTGCCTTAACAACAACGATCGGGGGTCCAGTTCTGTTCAGGCAAAGGGTTACAACCCCGGTCCTTATTTGGTTTAAGGGTTGTAACCTGGCTTCCGGAGCAGTTCTGTGTCCTCTCTTTGTTTATTGTCTTATTTCAACCCCATGCCATGTTCATCATGTTTTACCTTACCTTAATACCATGATTATTCATACTGGCCTTAGCAATAATGATCAGGGGCCCAGTTCTGTTCAGGCGAAGGGTTACAATCCCGGTCCTTGTTTGGTTTAAGGATTGTAACCTGGCTCCCGAAGCAGTTCTGTTTCCTCTCTTCGTTTATTGACTTATTTCACCCTATGTTCTTGCTTATCAACAAGTAGTTGAGACGGATTTCTATTCAGGTGAAGGGTTACAACCCCGGTCTTTGTTTGGTTTAAGGGTTGTGACCTGGCTACTTGAATGGTTTCCTCGTACTCAATTTACTGTTGTTATCTTTATTACTATATGTTTCGTTTATAATCATCTTTAATATTCTTTGGTGGTATGCTGGTTTTAGTTCCTAAGTGAAGCCTCCTTTGTGGCACTTGCTCTTTATGGGGTCTGACCCAGCTGGTTTTGTATGGCCAGATATCGGAGCAGCTCCAGAGGATCTCCCTACCTTCCAGCCAGATGGTGACCACCAGGCGTAACCCTAGCAACAAGTGGGTTTCTTTTTGTTCTTCCACTTTATTGTAAAATTATTCTTTTAAGGCGTTTAGCCGACGAGCACGTGTTAGCTCGATTGAACCTTTACTTACTGTCTGCCTATGGGCTGTAACATGATTGGCAAATCCTAAGGTTGATCATGTATTGACTAAAACTCTTGCTAGTCCTGAAATTTTGTACGACTAGCTTCATGATCATCCAATATGTAATGTATGGGACGCCTTACTATTGTATATTTGATGTTCTAATATCTTGTGACTATTACTACTTGCTTGTGATTGAGACAATAGGCTTTTTCATGACCATAGGAGACTGATGGATTGTAGTTAAACCCTCATGTGTCTAGACAGCCGTGACCGTATAGCGAGGTGGGTTGCACTTTAATATACATAGCTAGCTATGTATGCCCCCGCTCTCCAGTATTCTGGTTCTGGGGCGTGACAAGAGGACTGAGGGTTCGTGTAGGATTAGGTTTAGGAATCGTATCCAAGTGTCGTACACGGAGATTAGGTTGGAAAGAAGTTGGTGTACGTGTCCGGTATGTCGGACACAAAGAAGACGATGTATATATAAAAATAAAGATAGTGGAAGACACCCGGGGTCGGTCCCGAGGCCATCACGGCTGACACGGGAGATGTTGGACACAGACACGAGGGACTCACATTGGTGGATTTTGTGGAGAAAATAATGTGGGGAAAATAATGTGGAGGCTCCCCTATTTATAGGGTTGAGGAATCCAAATTCGATAAGATGTAGGAGATTTATATCCTCTTTTAGATAATTACCATATTTGTTTTAAAACAAAATCAAATCCAAATCCAAATTCAAGTCCAATTATAATATGTATATAGATAATTCATATACATAAGTTACTAAATTAAATAAATAAAATCTCAATTTAAAATTTCACACTTATTAAATTAAATATACTTTTCAAATTTACCATTAATTTTTAATTTCAAATATTACACTATTATTTAAAAATAAACTACTAAATAATTTTGAAATATATATGTATGAAATAATGTCATGTGCCACCTACACAAATAATATTTACATAAATGTGCTTTTCTACTATACCATTTTATAAGAATATTATTTATTATTATAAATGTATAAATGAAATTCTTTTTATAAATAAAATAATAAACTTGGAAATTTTGGTACGATAGCTAAAATAATTATTATATATATTATTTTGAAACTATCGCCGATAATAAAATCAAAAACCATTTTTCTAAAAATATGTACCTCGCACATATTCGCACTCGACGAGTAAATACGAAAAATGCAAATTCTCGCGCGACGTACAATACGACTATGCGACGTACAAATACAAAAAAAAAATCAGTACTAAAAATATAGTAGAAATTTATGGGTTTTACATCCTACCTAACTTAAAAGAATTTTGTCCTCGAAATTTAGGAATTAGTAGGGGGTAAGAAGACACAAGGGGTATCGATAAGAAAATATGATCAAGTTATTGGACGAGGCAAAGAAATAACGTTCAACATAAACATGCGATTAGTAAGTCGTAGCTTAGGTCATAGAAAGAATATTAGGGATAGGGTTTTGGATAAGGAATGAGGGTCATGAGTTTAAAACAACAATTAAAAGGTTAAGGGTTAAAGTTAGTCAAGATTATCATGCAATAAAGAATAGCATGGTATCAAGAGAAATAAATTAGAGACCTAGAGGATATGATTTCTTGAGAGTAGGTTGAGGGCACGATTAAGAGAATGAATTATATTTACTCCTAAATTAAGCGATTAGAAGGTCATGATAGTAAATATAGGGTCGAGGAAAAGGACGAGTAGTTTAGGATGAAGATATAACAACATCGAATGATAATGGTCATAATCGATAGGAAGGCTAGAGGAAGTTCTAGTACAACGCCTTTGTCCCTCTAAAATAGGTGAAGGCGAAAGCAATAAGGAGTTCAAAAGACGATATTATCAAATATGAATACGTGGTTCAAAGACGACTGAATAATTACAAAGGAATTGTCAAGGCAGTCGTGGATGGGATTCTAAAGGCCAAGTTTAATTATGTTCCATCCACGTTGAATAATAGATAAAAGCAAACCAAAATGCACTAGGTTGATCAGACCATTATGCACCGGTTCTGATTAGACAATATATTAGTGAGCGCTCAATAGTATATGTCATGAACAAGCTTAATAAAGAATTGAGCTTGCAAAAACTAGGATACATTAGCATCATTAGTCTAGATAGTAAAAACATGGGCACGTGAGATTAAGATTGAAAGAAAGCAGAATTAGTTTAAAATCCTTACGATTCTAAGTCATATCCTGTGTTGGTCTCTATACAGTCGTCCTATAGTCTTCTTATCCAAGTCCTTGGCTGGCTAGATGGGTTAGGATCCTCTAAATTCTAGAACCTACGTGAACTTGCTAATATAGGTCACAAGGACAAAAGGATTGCTAGGTCATAAGACATTCTACCCAATTTACAAGAGTTAAACTTATGGTACTTTGGGGCAATTGAAACATGTCTATCTAGTAGGGATCGCCTGTCGAACCTCTAGCAAGCACGAAGGAAAGATAAGAATTATGATAGAAGGAATCAAGCAAGATGCAATCGATGAGTCGAATGACAGTTCGAATGTGGAATCGAGGAAAGAGGTCAAGTATGTAGATGAGATCCTAGACTTCTAATCCTATTCGCAGGCTTGCTTGGTATGGTAAAGTAACCAAACAATTTATCTTGACCTGCATGAACGACCACATTAATTCATGAAAGATGACGTTCATTTATTCTTCGATAATCATTGTCTTTTTCTTGAAGATTCGGTACCCTTTGCTTTTGGTCACATAACCTAAAATGATACCCTCATCGACCTTTTCGTCAAATTTACCCCACTACTAAAATTAGTCACTTTAGCAAGTCATCAAACGTCGCTAAGTGGAAAAAATGTCACTAATTTAGTTTAGCGATGAAATTAGCGTCGTATTTTCCTTGTAGCGTATATCTGAGTTGTTAACATAGGATACGTCGTTATTCGACGCCATGGCGACATATATTTGCGACGTCATCACGTTGCTACATTTTTAGTGGATAGCGACGGTTGCCAACTAGGCGTTGCTAATTAGCGACATAAAAATTCGTTGCTAAACGTTGCTGATAGTTCAGCGGTTAGCGACATAATTTGTGACGTTTATGAGTCTTTGCTGACATGGCGAGTTTGCTATGTCACTAAATTAGCGACGTCTGGCAACTGTCAGCGACGTCTAAGATACAGGCTAGCGACGTTCGGATACATGATTAGCGATGTCATTTGCTATGTTAATAGACTACTTTGCCGACATGGCAGGTTTGTCGTGTTCGTAATTTAGCGACGCCTAGCGACTGCCTGCGACGTATGCTTTTCAGGTTAGCGACGTCCTAATATATATTAGCGACGTATAAATGTGTTGCTAATCGTTGCTAAACGTCGCTATGCATCGCTAACTTGGAAAAAAATTAGAATTCTGTTTGCCTTTTCCATCCAGAATCTACCCGCATTTTAAATTACAGTTTACAAATAATAGACCCGGAGCAACCCTCCGTAGAATTCCCTGGGTTCGCCGACCCCTTCGGTGAAATACTCAATGCCGGTAAACCAATATAGAAAAAAATGATAAAAAGATACTACCAATAATCGAACAAATAGAATCCAACGATAAGAAAGACGTGAAACACCCTGGTGGAAAAAAATTCACTACAAAACGGCTATAAAAAGAGTTTGTCCGATAATGTTTCAACAATGGGTCATCATAACACAAATTGTCACTAACTGAATAAAATAAATACATAAAGACCCAACAATGGGTCAGCAATCAACAACACAACACATAAAAATAAGTCCAATAAAGGACTATGCCTGGTCAGAAGGAGGAGGACTACGACCCTGCATCTGGGACAACATGAAGCTATACTGCACCGGTGTCAGCGTCACTGGTGACGACTCATCAATAGTAGGAGGATGAGGCAGTGGAACCGATACAGTCGATGTGGATGCTTACGCATGATCAGGAAGCGTCTGCTCCATGGCTAAAAGTCTAGAGTTGGTGGAATACATAACAGCCGTCAGCCTCGAAAGCTGATCGCCTATGGCCACCTGTGACCCCTGTACCGCCTGAACGGCACGATCCATCCTCTCTCTCATCTTCCTCATGGTACGCTCAAGCATATGAAATCGTGCGGTGAATGCCACATCGTCCGTCTGCGGCTGAGACTGGGGCTGCTCCGCAATCCTCCGCAACAGCTCGTCCGTCTACGGCTGTAAGGGCTATGGGGAATGCACACTGCTAGAGGGGGCACTGGATGACTGCGTCGCCATAAAGGCGTCGTAGGATCCTGTACCGTAGTACGTACCCGTCTCAAGATCATCAACGATGGTCGTCCAGAGCTCGTCCAACGACCGAGCCATAGGGGGCTGCAAGGAAGTACCAGCCACTCCCTCTGCAGGTGTACTAGCACTCGCACACTCTAGCCTAAGATACTCATCCAAGAAAGTATGCATCTCGATAAGCATAATATTTACTACCAACCTAGTTGTTCCAGGTCTATGGATATATTGTATATTTCTTAAGTTATACTAAAGTTAGTGACACGTAAAGTAATACTTACATAGCTCTGCATGGCCCTATCATCGATGTGCTTTTCGTCCTTCCGATGGGTGGCCTGGAAGACAGTCACCATGTTGGCGTCCTTACCCCTCTTTATCTGTGATAGTAATTTACTTGTTATTGAAATTAAACATTTTATTCCAACTTTTATTAAAATAATATATTTTAGCAAAATATATACCAGGCGATTGAAATGTTCCGTCATAGAAATTGAGCCACCACACCACTTCCCTGCCCTTGTCCTAGCCACCTTCGCCTTCTCCGACCATTCCTTGTACTTAGGATCGTCGAATCTAGCCCTCATCGCAGTCCACTGCTCGGGCGTGATCCAACCTTGGATCGGTCTTCCGTCGCGCTCTCGAGCCTTCTGGTCGGCGATCGCATCGCAGATCAACTTGACGGGAACGGCAAGAAATTGCTTCTCGATCACCTCAGCCTGGTGTGGTGGATAAAAATATGTTTTCTACAAGAATTAAAATAGTTAGTTATATAATATGCATAAAAGATGATTTATACTAAAAGCAATATGCTTTAGTTACCTTGAAGTAGGCAAACGAGAATGCATTCCTCTCGTCCGATGCATCTGAGTAGTTGGTCCAAGGGCCACCGTAGTTGGACCTCATAAATAGCTCCAATGCCCTCTGAACTGACGGGGGACGATATCTACACAACGATAATTATATTCATGAATATATAGATATATGTATCAATTAATGTTAACTAATTAACTTACTTTGTAGGCCCGTCGGACCAAATCTCCATCATCGTCTCGTCTGGAGGGACGCATGCGGGATTGCTCTGATATAGAGACGGAGTAGGTGCGACCTCCTCTACATTCTCCTCCGTCTCTATAGTGCCGTCAGCCTTCGAAATGCTGGACGGGGTAGTCTCCGGCCTAGAACTGCCCGTCCAGGAGTACTGCCACGTACCATCGACAGAGTCGGAGATGTGACTGGTCGGTACACTGGAGTACTAGGAGACGAGGGTCCTGAACCATCATCCGAAAACAGAGTAGCACTCCGTCCATCGGTGGAACCTCTACCTGCACGGGATGCTCCTCTACCGGTGAAACCTCTATCGGCACAAGATGCTCCGAGGTGTGATCCTCTTCGTCCTGCCATACCTGATAAAAAATAGATATATACAAGAAATGTAATCCATATTCTAAATCAAATTTGTATGCATTTGACCTATCACAATTTTAAAAATAGACCCAGTGCAACCCTCCGTTAAATTTCTAGATAATAACCAAATCTAGATAATAGCATCCAGAAATATTAAAGTATAGATAATAACTAAGTCTAGATAATAACAATAAAATACAGAAACATCAAATTCTAGATAATAACCAAGTCAAGAAAATAACAAGAAACATCCAGAGTTGTAGAAAAACATCCAAGTCTAATCCAGAAATAAGTCTACCAGAGACAAATCCGGTCAAAAGTCATATCATATATAACTCTACGCTCTACACTGGGGCAGATTCCAATTCCTCAGCCACTGCACATAAGAAGGGTCCAAGTGATCAAGATTAGCTATAGGAGTTGGGTGACTGGATCTCCGGTGCCAGTGCCTTCTGTAGAAGCTTAAAAAAAATACTTAGCACCCTACGCTACTCATAAGAAGCGCCAATATTCAGATCATCAAGTGGCGCCAGTCATCAGATGGTGCCATACATCAAGTGGCGCTACCCGCCATGTGGCCATCTTCTCGGAGAAGCTAAACAGTTATGATCATGACTGACAGCACAACAGTCGAGAAAAATTCGTTCGAATCCCGAGCGCGTGGCACTCAAAGAGATTTGGTCAGACATATCAGATCCGCCATTTGTGACCAATAGCTGTCTCGCGACATCTGTAATTGGCATGAGATGATCATTAGTATCATACCATTCAGTGGCGCCATTCAGCAAGTAGCGCCTGGCACCACCCAGCAGCGGGTGCCATTTGATCAATTCATTCTGAAGTAGTTAGATTACGTGGCACATATGCCACTAAACTCGAAGAACGTGTATGTGACACTGTCTATGATCAAGCGCATATCAATCACAACATGCCACGCATCCAAGCAGTTAAACTAACCGCTCGCGCCAAGGGGTGAATGGCACGTCACTTGCAGTGTACCCCAATCAGGATAACTACTTAACAGTTATCTCTAGAACTGTATAAATAAAGTTTTAAATCACTTGCAAAGCATGACTAATGATCATAATCTCCTGAGCATTTGCTGCAGCACTCTCCAAAGGATTTGTTCTTCGACATCGCATCGTCCAAGCGATAAAGTGATTGTCTTTTGATCAGATTCTTATAGTTGTACTTCTCCAAAAATCAATTACACTCTTGTACTTTCTTTTTCTAGTTTGTAAAGTAACACTTTTGTTTTTACAAACAAAATGGCAACTCTGCTGGAGACGACTTTCTCCTCCGATGAGAAAGTGATAACTCAATGCGATGTTGTATTTGTCGGAACGACGTAGAAGACATCGGTCGTAAAAGCCGACCAAACTGCCTATGAAGCAATGATTGGCGCATGGGGTGCCAAGTGCACCACTATTGCTGCCATGAACAAGGCACGCACCATCTGGACTCCAAAGTCCTCCAGTGTACTAATCACTGTTGTTGTGCCAGTCATGAAGAAAAGTTCTGTAGCCACTTATCCCTTCTCACCAATTTTGAAATTGGTAGAGAATACAAAAGCCAATGCTCAGGCGCCAATCAGGGGACAGCGCCGCCACATTCCTCCCAGTTCTAAACTCGATGGAGGGTGCGCCAGCTAATGCTAGGCTCCAATCGGGGACAGCGCCGCCAGGCCACTTTTTCTTCCTTAGTTCTAAACTCGGTGGAGGGTGCGCCAGCCAATGCTCAGGCGCCAATCAAGGGACAGTGCCACCAGGCCACTCCTTCCTCTAAGTTCTAAACCCGGTATAGGGTGCGCCAGCCAATACTCAGGCACCAATCAGGGGACAGCATGCCAGGCCACTACTTCTTTCTTCTACTTTAAACTCGGTGGAGGGTGCATCAGCCAATCAGGCACCAATCAAGGGAAAGCGCCGCCAGGCCACTCCTTTTCCTCCCCGTTCTAAACTTGGTGGAGAAGTTACTGACTTCTGCCCCTGTACAAATAAAGAAAAGTGCCCTATGGCCTTTCCTTATCATTTCAGTCCTGGACTTGGTGGAAAATACATCGGATTGTGCCCCTGTGGAATGCTTCTGAGTAGAGAACCTACTCTTCTGGGCAAAGGCAGTCAATCAATGCCAAGTGACTAGATTCTACTCGAAGTCTATCTTTTGCTGCTCAACTATGTCGCGCTAAACGTACTGATAAATGGTGCGTAGAACAACATGGCATTCTACCCACTCCTCATGGCCAGTGTCAGTCAAGCCAGAGCGAAGATTTGCCCACCCTGCACATTGCAAGAATAAAGCAGGGTAAATTGAAGGTATCTCAGATATAATCAGTGGTGCTCAACCCTGATATGTGCACCAACCTTAACCAGCGCAGAATAATATCAAACATGCATCAAGAACAACCTGCACCACCTGCCAAGTTGTGCACAAGGGGAGTTTCCTGAATCAAGAATCCTCTACCTATCCCAATGAAGTCAGTACCTCTCTGTACATACAGGGAACATGGCACCTCAAGAACCGGAATCATGTTCATAACATCATCAAGGAATATATACCTCCAACTTCTCCTTATCCTGTCACTGTAATAGACTCCAAACTTCTTGTACAAAAGCGGAAGATCGGAGGACCGTCTCATCTATTTGTAATTCCTATCAAGAACATCACTGTAATCACCACCACGAAGTAATGATCAAATGTTGCTGCCAGTCAGCTAAACGTCTGTCTTCGACCGTTTGAATTACACTCGGACTCCTGAACTTGTGATGGTGGACAAAGATAAACTGTTGTATGCTTCAGTCAACATGAATTTCAAAGTAGGTAGAAAATGTCCATGACGTAATGCAGCCCGCAATCCTAGTCAACAATACCTTGATCGGATTCGTGATTCCGGCGAAGGAGTCTACCGATATCAGATCAAGAATCTGAGAGACAATCAGTCAAAGAATCTTCTCGATTCTAACCAAGATTTCTTTAATCAAAGAATCTTCCCCCTCTTCATCCTGTGGGTGGTTCCTTGTTTGATTCAATGCCAATAGCAAAGGCTCTGAACGAACCATCTTTTCCTCGGTGGCCGGAGAAGTGACTACCTACGTCACTAACGAAGAACAAGATGCATCCAGCTCCGACAGTCAATAGCAGAGGATCGATGCTTTAAAGGCCATTTTGAAGAACATAGCAAAATGATGGCAAGTATATATATTATGATTATGACACAGCATACTGTTCCGTCAGTTGCGAATCCAGTTCTAACCCAAGAACACATTGCAGCATCAGCCCCTGCTAACACTTGTCCGGGGGTATAATCTCCTCACAACATCAATATGCCAGCTCCAAGTCATTCTAGTGCTGGAGGTGGTGCTTATCATGCAGCCCGCCTCCTAATGCATCGAACCAGTCTACTGCTCCCCAAGCATTAGGGGATACTAATGAGGCAGTGAAGCTTCTATGTAGCCAGTTCGAAGCATTCAAGTAGAAGGACGGTCTGCAGAAGTTGGGGATCAAGCAACCCTACCCTATATAGTGGAAGGAAGTCCCATTTCTACCTAAATACAAGCCGCCAACATTATGCTGTTTAACGCAATTCATCTCCAAGTCAATATCTCAATCACTTTGAGGTGATGACTGATCAGCTCCAGCCGAATAAAGCTCTACTCACTTGTCACCCTCTTTTTGTATTTCATATTTATACGTATCTAGATTTTGGCATGTATTTCAGAGTGAAGCAGAGCATGAGCAGCATCTCAGAGTCGTCCTTCAGATGCTTAGGGAGCATCAGTTATACGCCAAGTTCAGTAAATACGAGTTCTGGCTCGATCGTATTTCGTACTTGGGTCACATTATTACCCGAGGAGGAGTGGAAGTAGATCCCCAGAAGATTGTGGCTATCGAGTCATGGCCGGTACCCAGCTCAGTGGCAGAGGTTGCAGCTTCCTTGGATTGGCCGGCTACTACCGGCGGTTCGTTTCAGATTTCGTAAGGATTTCAGCAGCCGATGACCCAGTTGACCCGCAAGAATATACCGTTTGTTTGGACAGCAGAGTGTCAGGAATCATTTGAGAAGTTGAAGCGAGGTTTGATAACGGCTCCCATTCTCACCCTTCCAGATGGGACCGGAGGATTCACAGTTTATTACGACGCTTCAGGCAGAGGATTGGGGTGTGTCTTGATGCAGCATGGAAGGTAATCTTATGCGTCATGTCAACTACGTGATCATGAGAAGAATTACCCGACCCACGACTTAGAACTGGCGGCGGTAGTGTTTGCTTTGAAGTTGTGAGACACTACTTGTACGGAGATAGAGTGGAGATCTTTACTAATCATAAGAGCCTGAAGTATATTTTCACCCAGAAGGACCTTAATATGCGGCAGAGAAGATGGCTCGAGCTATTGGTGGATTATGATGTGGATTTGCAGTATCATCCCGGGAAGGCCAACGTTGTAGCAGATGCATTGAGCAGGAGAGCCGGAGTTTATTTCCTGACGGCAAAACCAGAATTATTGGCAGATCTTCAGAAGATGGGAATTGAAGTAGTTCTTCTACCAGTGTGGCATTGATGGCCAGTCTACAGGTTCAGTCCAGCATAGTTGAGAGGATCCGGATGGCGCAGTCACAGATTCCAAGCTTCAGCGACTCAGAAAAGTGTGAAGCAGAAAGAAGGCCAGAGTTATGTATCCATGAAGACGGTACCCTTCGGTACGGCACTCGTCTTTGTGTACCCAGTAGAGATATCAGACAGGAAGTCATGGCAGAAGCCACAGTTTACAATATTCTATTCATCTGGGTGGTACGAAGATGTACCGTGATATTCGTCAGTATTTCTGTGGGAATGGCATGAAGAGGGAGATAGCCCGGTTTGTCTCTCGGTGTTTGATTTGCCAACAGGTTAAAGCTGAACATCAGAGGCCCGCTGGACTTTTCAGTCCTTACCGATCCCAGAATGGAAATGGGAACATATAACCATGGATTTCGTGACCGATTACCCAGATCTCCGGCCGGCAGAGATGCTATTGGGTAATTGTGGACATGCTTACCAAGGTGGCACACTTTCTCCCATTCAGAGTTGGACAGTCGACGGCGCAGCTAGCAGAGATGTACCTCAGGCAGATCGTCAGGCTTCACGGTGTTCCAGTCAGCATCACCTCGGACAGGGATTCAAGATTCACATCACATTTTTGGCGCAGCTTACAGAAGAGTTTGGGGACTCGTCTTCAGTTCAGCTCAGCTTATCACCCACAGACGGATGGTCAATCAGAGCGCACAATCCAGACTCTTGAAGATATGTTGAGATCTTGTACCCTTGACTTCGTGGTTCATGGGAGAATCATCTGCACTGGTGGAATTCTCGTACAATAACAGTTATCAGGCCAGTATCCAGATGGCACCCTTCGAGGCTCTCTATACAGGAAGTGCAGATCTCTGCTAGCATGGGATGATGTCGGAGAGAGGCAGATGCTCGGACCCGAATTGATTTCCAGACGGTTGAAGTGGTCAGGCAGGTCAGAGATCACCTCCGAGTTGCCCAGGACCGCCAGCGCCATTGGACCGATGCTCATCGGTGTCCCTTAGAATTTGCTGTCGGCGACCATGTATTCCTTAGGATCTCGCCTAACCGCGACGTCATTTGCTTTGGCGTACGGGGAAAGCTTAGTCCTAGGTATATAGGGCCGTTCGATATTCTAGAGCGAGTAGGAGATGTATCCTATCGTCTCGCTCTTCCGCCGTCGCTAAGTGAGGTGCATGATATATTCCATGTATCCAATTACGACGGTATATTTCGGACCCGAGCCACATCCTAGACCATTCGGAATTGGTTGTTGGTACCAACCTTCGTATGAGGAGAGGCCCGTGTCTATATTGGACCGGAAGGAGAAGATACTCAAGAACAAGACTATTAAATTAGTCCGTGTTGCTTGGGGTCATCACTCTCTAGGTAAGTCAACGTGGGAGCGTGAGGACGACATCCAATCGCGATATCCCTACCTGTTTGACATGAGGTATACTGTCTTTCTTATGCCTTACGTTTTCCCTTCCTTGCTTGCATTGTATGATTGTATGATTGAACTGCTTAGTGTAACTTGCCTGTGCTTATATAACTTGTCGTGACAATCTCTAGCTCCTTGATTAAATTCCGAGGACGAAATTCTTTTAAGGTGGGTAGAGTTGTCACCCTCATTTCCCGTATTTCCCGTATTTCGTATTTATACTGTATCTGGATTTGGCATTATTTTTATTTTTCTCAACTTATGGAATTTCGGTATTTCTCGTATTTTGGGTTTTGTCATGGTTCGTTTTAATTGGTTTGGATTGGGTTGGTTTGATTTGGTTTATTATGCATAGGAACACCTTAACCTACACTCCACCCTCAATACACCACATCCCACCCTCTTTATATTCCCCACCTACCACTCTCTTTCTTCATTACCACCACCATTTATTTCCTTCTTCTTCTTCTCCTTCCTCTACACAACTCTCCCAACCCTAGGCAAGTGCACCTTGCCACCACATGAGAACCCTCTTTTATTTGTCCATTTGCTAGATTAGGACTTGGTGATCAACATTAGAACTTGGTATTTTGTGATTTGGAGTCCCCATAGTTCTAGATCTAGTTTTCTCCATTTTCGTTTTGCATGGTTTTGATCTACTTAAGTTAGATTTTTATGGGTTTTGATGTTTTCTTGTGGAAGAGAGTTCAATTCCACCCTGGTTGGAACCTTGGAAATCTAGATTTGGAGTTCGGATGGCCAAGTTGTGATGCCTTGAAGTTTTGGAGCCATTGGAGCTTCTTCTCAGCCATGGAGAAGAAGACCCAGACCCTGCGTGCGTGTTTTTACGCGTATGCAGCTCTCTGCTTGCGTGCTTTTCCACGTACGCAGCTATCTAGCGTGCGTGACTTTTCACGTATGCCGCCCCCTGTGTGCGTGACTTTTCACCTACGCTGCTCTCTCAGCGTGCGTGACTTTTCACCTACGCTGCTCTCTCAGCGTGCGTGACTTTTACCTACGCTCTCTCTGTAGCGTGCGTGACTTTTCACCTATGCTGCTCTCTCAGCGTGCGTAAATTTTTACCTACGTTGCTCTCTCTCAGCGTGCGTGACTTTTCACCTACGCTGCTCTCTGTAGCGTGCGTGACTTTTCACCTACGCAGCTCTCATGCGTGCGTGACTTTCACATACGATGCTCCCCTGACCCCTTGCTTAACCCATTGACTCTTGGAGTTTTGGTCTTATTTTTTAAGCTTGGCTTTTCTATAGCTCGTATATTAATATTTATTAGATATTTTACGCCCATTTTATATCCTTATGCCTTTTGTCATGAACTTGATTTTACTTAATATGTTTGGAATGACTATTGTACATGGCATAGTATGGCAAAGAACTAGCATAACACGACAGTGAACCGTAGTGGTGCACTCCTGACATGACCAACCTGACATGATAGTGGCCCGTCGTGGCGCACTCCTGACAAGTACCCTGACATGATTTATCTTAATGCTGTTACGACGGCTAACTTAACTTGACTTGCCTTGACACCGTGGATAGTTCTTTCTTGCTTGCTTGTTAAATCCACTTGTCCTGTCTTGCATCATGTTAGGATGGGACTCTTGAGTACCACGGTCAGGAGTATCTACTAAAATGGATTAAGGTTAATAACTAGAATAACACAGTAGTCATGAAGAGATGACACAGCTACAGGAATCCCGTTACCTGGGCGCTCCAGGGATTTGTAGCCTGCCGTCGAGTAGGGCGTATTTCCAGCACACTGTCAGGTGTTGCACCCTCTAAGTCACCTAAGGGTACATGCATTTCCTGGACGATGTACCCACCTGAATTCAACCCCTAATTTTCGACCTGGGTAACCTGGATGGTCTGCAGGGCTTGTGGCTGTGGAACAATCTCACTGCATCTTGTTAGTAATTAGGCCTGTGATAACCCTAGTTAGTTAAAGTAGTAAGCCGTAGTATCTGCTTGGCCGTGATTGATTGAATGAGGTATAACCAGTCTAGTCATGTCTTGATCCCATGCAAGATTGCTTCATGTCTTGATTACTTACATTACTTATCTTGCCGATAAATGGTGGGAAACCAAGCTCTGTTCAGATGAAGGGTTACAACCCCGGTCCTTGTTTGGTTTACGGGTTGTAACCTGGCTATCGAATAGTTCCATGGTTATCTCGTCGTATATCATCATGACATGTTTTCGTAATTTTAGTTTTAATATTAGATTTTCTGTGCTGATTGCTGGCTTTTGTTCTTATTTCGTGCCCCCTTGTGGCACTTGCTCTTTCTGGGGTTGACCCAGCTGGTTTTGTGTGGCCAGATTTCGGAGCAGCTCCCGAGGATCTACCAAGCTTCCAGCCCAATGGTGAACACTAGACGGAATTCGGGCTAAGAGTGGGTTTTTTTTCTATTTTGTTTCTCTCACTCTATTGTAAAAATTATTCTTTTGAGCGTTTAGCCGACGAGCACCTGTTAGCTCGAAGCACTTTTACTTACTGTCTGCCTACGGGCTGTAAACATGATTGACAAATCCTAGGGTTGATCATGTATGACTAAACTCTTGCTAGTCCTAACATTTTGTAACGACTAGCTTCATGATCAGCTGAATATGTAATATTTGGGACGCCTTATTATTGTATATTTAATGATCATACATCTTGCGACTTTACTTACTTGTGGTGATTGAGACACTAGGCTTGTTCATGACCATAAGAGACTGTTGGCTTGTAGAAAACCCTCACATATCTAGACAGCCGTGACCGTATATCGAGGTGGTTTCCATTCAATATACGTACTGGCTATGTCTGCCCCCGCTCTCCAGTATTCTGTTCTGGGGCGTGACATCACTAGAGTATTAGTCGGTGTTTGGCGGGTACAAATTATGACTGGTATCGCAGTTTGCCAGATGGTTGCGTTACCTCCTTTGCAGGGTTCAGCAGATGTTCTTGGAACGATTCTATGAGGAAAACAAATGGCATGACTATGTCGGCCCTCATCAAAATCAAGCAATGGCCTAATGAACTGCTGATATTTCATTGAGCGCTTCCATCGAGAGGCACTCAAAATGCCTCTGGGTGCTCCAGATGTACTGACTATTGATACTTGCAAATCAAATTTGTTACCTATAGTCAGCATGTGGACTGGGACCCACGCAATTTCAAGTCTGGGACCTCCTTCATAGTAAGTGCCAGGGTAACTGAAGACAGTGCTGACAAGTTCAAACAACTAGGCATCCAGATGCCTAATCTTGACAAAGATGAACATCCAACAGCGGTGGTCGTCAGAACAACTGCAAGAACAAGAAGCTATATCCATCAATGTGAAAGGCAAAGAAGCTTTGGCTGTTAACGTGGGTCAATCAACACCTACTACGACGGCACCTCCACAAAGAGCACATCGTCCTAAGGAAGAATATTCCTTTGACGAGGGACGACATCATGAGCATATTTGATTGTCAGATCAAAAGCAACAAGCTTCACTGCCCGAAGCAAAACCCGATGAAAGTAGATAAAATGACACCTAAATACTGTGTTATCACAGGTTCATAGGACACCTGATTAGGGCGTTTTACGTGCTCAAAGGAAGCTCCAGGAGCCGATTAATGTCGGCACGATCACTCTCCAGCAGGATAAGAAGACTATGACTGCTAATGTCGTATCTCTGCAGTTCAGCGACTTTTCTGCTCACTTGTGCAGGATGGAGTCGTCCCTATCCCAAAGGCCACTCTAGAGATCGTCAACCTTCTGCTATCACGAAGTGACGGTCTTGTCCCTCTGTCAACCGAAAAAGGGTAAATTATGTGGATCCAATGATTTTGTTGCTGATTTTGTTGCTGATTTTGAGATGCCTGCTTCGTCTATAAAATCCAAAAAGACAACCAAATACAAGTCATGTCACATGACTTCACTAGGCGCTCATCATCTTCCACCTTTGAATGCACCTTCATTCCGACGGCTGATTCATTTTTTTTTCTTCTGGGACAATATTACCAAAACCAAAGTTAATTACCAGCAACATTGCATCTATACAGTCAACATTCCCATGAATTGATGATAAGGATGGGAATTGACCGACAAAAAGCCCCCGGCTTGAATGATGTGAAAGGGTCCCCTATACCTCTCTCTCTCTACGTCTTCAGTACAACCAGTCTCGTGTTGGCTTAGGATTCTGGACAAATCCTTTGTCGCTTCAGAGGAAGTCCTCAAAAACAAGCTTCGGATGAAGAACTGTAATATGGTTCTTCTCACCAGCTCTTGAAGAGGAAGCATGACCGGTACCAGATCTAGGAAGCTCTATCTTAGAGACTATCCAGAAGGACAAGAGTGCAGTCATTCCTCCTCTAGTCTCTGATGCCACACTAGCATCATCTTCTCCTGCTATCAATGTTCCAGCTTCATCACCTCCAGTGGAACCTGACTCCTTCCAAACCAACAGCGGCCAACAAAGTAAATAGCCAGTTCGCTTCGATAAAAATTTAAGAAAACTCCACCTCTTAGACTGGAGAAGCCATGTAATTCGATATATTGGCTCAGCTAGCCAATGCGCCGGCAAGGTTATCAATCTTCGAGCTCCTTCGTCTCTCGAAGGAAATTCGAAAAACACTAAGCGAAGCTTTAACATAGGCCGACACTTGTCTGGCACACCTTAAAGCCATATGAGGAACCTGTGGCATGTTTTAACCGTCATAGTGTGATGGAGCGGATTCTAATATCACATTCACACGTGATGACATGCTTCTAGAAGACAATCGAAATGATTGACCTCTCTATTTCATGGGGTATGTCGATACAATAAAGTCGATCGCATCCTGATGACCCTGGGTCTGCACTCGGCATTATGTCGAAGACTCTACTAGATGCACTAAAGATTCCTATCCATATCTCTCTGCAACGATCACTACTATTCTAGAATTTAATTCTGGAAGAAATGAGCCATTGGGGAAGATTCGCCAGAAAGTTCAAATCTAATCTCCTACGAAGGTCACTTTTTATGTGATTGACAATCATGGCTCTTATAATGCTTTGTTAGGAAGACCACGGTTGCTGAACATAAACATCGTGCCATCAACTCTCCACCAATGTTTCAAATATATGGATGACAATGGAGAAGTCCGAAAAAAGTGGCTGATCTTAATCCCTTCCGAGGCGTCTAAGCATATTTTACTGACTCCAGGATGTATAAAGAGGAGTTCATGAAAGTTGTACTAGCCATGGACAACGAAGAAGAACAGAGGGAAACCTAGATGATGTCCTGGTGATTTCAGTCAAAGGACGCACATCTCATCCTTCGTCTTCTCAGACGCTGACCATACATCTCTCCTCTCATGCTAAGCATCCTCTTGCTGAAAGACGGAGCATAGGGAGCTCACCTCTTCTGAGCCTTTTGTTATCGACCTTTTTCGTAATAAGCCTTCCTTCTCCTTCTACACTACACCTCTGGTCATCAATCTTAGCAAGCCGTCGACTAACATCAAGAGCCCTTGTTGTAAATGATGATGTAATTATAAATTAAAGTAGCATCTTTTGCAGTATACTGATGTCAACTACTATACTCGATGTTATCTAAAAATCTTAGATAACTTCGATCCTCTTACATTAGGAGCAGTTCAACCTCTCCGAAATGAAGTATCGCTTGAACCGCATGAGATTCATTCTTTCTAGTTCCTTCCCGAAGAAAGATGAATATCCTATCCTCTTCAGCAAAGGATTGAATCAAATGCACATCCGATAGCGAGGCTGCAAATGACGATGGTGACTTATCTACGTCGTTACAGTCAACAATCAAAGAACATAATTCAAAAGATGGGCTACAACTTTAAAACTGCCCTCAACAGTGGCATGGAAAGACGAACTCCAATTCGTATTCCTTCTCAAAAAGAAAGTCACTACAATTCTATAGCAAAACAAAGTATGGGTTGGGCTACAGTTCGTCGATCATGACCCCAATCGCTTCTGAGCGTGACAAGAAAGAGCGATCTAATTTTTTCGACTCTGTTTTTATGGGATTCAGAAACCGTGTAGGGCACGTCCATCGAGTGACTCTATCTTTTAATATGGTAACTGTCAGTTCTCAGAAGATGATGACGACTTTGCTGAAGCCCCTAATCTGATCCTAGGGCAACAAGGATGGATTTTCAATGGGAACTTCGCTTCGAGCAACGTGAGCTCCCTACCGAGATCAGTTGGTTCAAGTCGATGTCGGAGATGAAGCCTCTTCAAGACCAATCTTCATCAGCAAAAGCCTTCCCTGAAGCAGATAAATAAGAACCGATTCAGCTTATTAGGGAATACAATGACGTATTCGCTGGAGCTATGAAGACATGTCGAGATTGGATCCTCAGATCGCTACCCATAAGCTCAACATTCTGCCGAATGCAAGGCCAGTCAAGCAACAACAGCGTCGATTTTGACCTGATATGATGGACGCCATAGAAGCTGAAGTCAAAAGCTCATCGCCTGTGAACTTTGTCTGAGAAGAACAACATCCTGACTGGGTGGCTAATGTTGTCCCAGTTATGAAGAAAATAGGGAAGGTTCAGTCTGTATCGACTTCAGAGACCTTATGTAAAACCCCTAAATTTCTACTATTTTTTT
>JANAVB010000139.1:0-18302 GCA_029216955.1 Iris pallida | reverse complement strand
ATTGCCTGGAAGCATAGGCAATCACCTTCCCGTGCTTGCACCACACCAACCCAGCCCCTTCCCTGAAGCATCATAAATAGTGAAACACCTGATACTGAAGGCAACGTCAGAATCGGAGCTGTCGTAAGCCGCTTCTTCAACTCATCAAAGCTGCCTGACACTCCTCTGACCAAACATACTCAGCATCCTTCCGGGTCAACCGTGTCAACGGCTCTGTAACCCGGGAGAAATCCTGCACGAATCTCCGATAGTATCCTGCCAGCCCAGGAAACTCCTGATCTCTGCAACTGAAGTCGGCGTGCCCATGCCTCAACTGCTACAATCTTCTTGGGGTCAACTGAGATACCATCTCCAGTCACCACATGCCCAAGAAGTCCAACCGATCCAAGAAGAACTCACACTTGGAGATTGTCCATAAAGCTCTCCTTCCTGAGAATCTCCAGCACTATCCTCAAATGCTCCTCGTGTTCCTCCTCAGTCTTGGAATATATCAAGATATCGTCAATAAACACCACCACAAACTGATCCAGATACTGGTGAACACCTTATAAAACACTGCTGGTACATTGGTAGCCCAAACGGCATAACCAAAAACTCGAACTGTCCATACCGCATCCTGAAAGCGGTCTTGGGAATATCCTCCCCCTTCACCTTCACCTGGTGATATCTCGACCTCAGATCAATCTTGGAAAATACCCGAGCTACGCTCAACTGGTCAAATAGATCGTCGATCCGCGGCAGTGGGTATTTGTTCTTGACCGTGAGGTTGTTGAGTGCCCTATAGTCAATACACATGCGTACTGACCCATCCTTCTTCGGCACAAACAACACTGGTGCACCCCATGGCGACGAACTCGAGCGGATGAAGCCCTTGTCCTGTAGCTCATCCACCTGCTTCTTCAGCTCCACCAGCTCGCTGTTGTTTACCCGATAGACATGCTGAGAGATGGTTTCGCTCCTCCGGAACCAAGTCTATCGAGAACTCTATGTCTCTGTCTGGTGGCAATCCCGGCAACTCCTCTGGGAAAACATCCATATATCTGCTATCAAGGGTGTGGAATCGTCTGCTCCTTACCGAGACTCCACAGAAGACTCGCTGCTCTGCTCTGCCTATCGTCTGGAGTACTCGAACTCTGGCTCCCCTGGCGCTCTAAAAAGAACCCTACCCCCTCGCAATCAATGCTGGCGTGGTGCCGCTCAACCAATCCATGCCTAGTACTATATCGTAGTTCGGCAATGGCATTACGAGCAGGCTCACCTCCAACTCACGCCTCCCAAAACTACTCTCCGACCCTTACAAACATCACTCACGAGGATAATACCACCCCCGGTCGTGATCTTAAGTCCTAGGCAACGATTCAGCTATGATACCGTGTCTAATCGCAAAAGATACTGATATGAAGCTATGCGAAGCACCGAATCGAATAATGCAAATGCTGGACTGGAGTCGAGAAGAATCGAACCTGAATCAGCTCTCCCGTCACCTCCGTATCTCCAGCTGCCATGGCGAAAGCTCGCCTGCTGGCCTCCCCTGGTCTGCTGCTGGTGCTGGACGAACCTCTGCTGTGCGTCGGCAGGGCTGGTCCCCTGCTAGCCTGCTGGAGCTCTGACTCCTCCTCCCTGGACTGCTCGTCCCATGCGGCACTCCCTCATCTGGTGGTCTGCTGAACCACACACCATATACAGGCCCAGCCTCTTCCGGCACTCATTGAAGACGTGCCCAGGCTTCTTGCAGTAGGCACAAGTGACTCCCTGTCTCTGACCCTGCTGGTGCTGTCTCGGCTGCTGCTGCTGAGCTGGCCTCTGCTGGATCGGCTGTGGCTGAAACTGCCTCAGCTGCTGATGCTGAAAGTGGGGCCTCTTAGCCTGGCCCCGCTGCTGCTGCCTCCAATTGGGTCTCTCCCCCTCTTGAGCCTAAGCTCAAGATCGTCCTCTGCCAACAGGGCTCCTGTCAAGATCTCCTCGAATGTAGCATCTCTGCTGCCCTTGGTCAGGGACTTGACCTCCTTGACCAGACCCTTCCGGAACCTCTGGGCCTTCGCCGTCTCGCTCAAGCCCTCCACGAACCTGCCGAGACGACCAAACTCTCCAGCATACTCCTCTACTGAGAGCTCCCCTGGACCAAGCTCTCAAACTGCGACTCTAAGGCTTTGATTGCGAATCTGGGAAGAACTTCTTCTTGAAGAAGCCCCTGAACTGCTCCCAAGTCTGCCCCGGTACCCCCACCTGGGGTCTGACTGATACCAGGTGCGAGCAAGATCTCGCATCCGGCTAGCTGCGCCTCGATCTGAAGGTCTGCTGGAATCCTGGCCAAGCGGAAGATCTCCTCTATATGCTCGATCCACTCATCGGCATATAGGATCCCCTCTGTCCCCAAAAAGACTCTGGGTTCATCTTTTGAAACTGCTCGATCCCCGGTGTCCTTGGCTGCTGCACCACTGGTCGAGCTGCGGCTGTCGTGACGGCCAACTCCATGCCTTTGTCCTGCCAGCCTACTGTCGGTCCATGAACTGCTGGAAATATGCGAACATCTGAGCTGCGTCCACATGTCCTGGAGGCGGTGGCGGCTGGAAGGGATCCTCTGGAATGACCGGGTCCTGCCTCCCAGTCGGTGGATGCATACCCCTGCTGGGCTGTCGAGGTCTCAACACGAGCTTAGGTGGCAGGAGCTGTAGTCCCCTGGCCTCGCCGTGCTGGCTGAGAGGTAGCAGTCCCTCTATTGCATCCTCATGAATGGCATGCTGCGATCTAGTCTCTACCATCCTGAAGATAGACAAACAAGAGTATCAATTTCTGAGAAAGAAGCGAAATAACAAAGGCGGACAATTACAATTCAAAGGATCAGCTGACAAAGGATTTAGATGGCAATAAAAAAAATTTTCCTAAAGTGATTGAGTATCTTAAAATTAATGTCCTATATCCTACTGCAGGCTGTAGTGATACTCTAATTCGAATACCACTACACTTCTAGTCTAGACCTGCATGGGCCACCACTAAAAAACGTGTCACGACCCGCACCCACTGTGAGGGTACGAGAACGTAGCAACGCCCAGCCTACGCCGCAGTGTCGGCGGTAGAGCGCTGTCCTAGGTCAACATACATCTACAATATATACCTAAATAGTTTATACTCCCCGAATGGGGGTGACATAGCAATAATAAACTCAATCACAACTAAGGAAGAGATAGCACGAATTGAAATAGAACTCAAGGAAATAAATAGATGAAATAGCAGTAGTCTAAGATAATCCCAGCAATATCCAACAGTACAAGGTCTCAGATGAAAGAATATATACAACTCTGAACTCCAAAGTAAGTCTAACTAGAACATGTCTCAAGACTGCATAAAGTAAGATAAGCCTAACTAGTCTAGTCTAGGCAATCGGGGTGATCTCCTCAGCTAGAGCTGGGTCCTCCTGAGGGTCCAGCTCGCAGGTGTCATCTAAGGCTGCCCCGTAGTAAGTGTCCAGGCAAGCCTCCTCCTCGTCCTCTGTAATATTTTCAACAGGTCCAGTCAGGACAGGAGCGAGTACAGTACATCTCAACAGTTCATAACAGGTTAGAAGATATAATATGCAGTAAAGTAAGATACAAGTACTGAAAGAAGTGCAGTATGTAAACAGAGAGAGGAAGCTGTAATAGAAATATCTACTATACATAGAGAACTATCATGTGACTAGTGAGTCAGAGTACAACATAGACATGTAAATGGCATAGGAGATTCTGATGCTACACTATGGAAGAGATTCTGATACTACACTAATTGGATATTATTCACATGTCCATTTCTACTCCCCCGTACCCCCAATCAATACACAAGGATCCAGCCAGGTTATGTTATGATCCCATGCAAGGCCCCGAAGGGTGATACATGGATGCCCATAAATGGGTGATTCTAGGAGATTCTAGGATACCCAGTGAATGGGATAAGAGATTCTAGGAGACTCTACGATCATAAGAGTATATGTCGCAAGTGATCAAAGAACCAGTGAAGCATAGTGATACGCCATGTAAGTGAAACGCACAGAACATGAAGTACCCGATGCTCCCTAAGGATAACATCTCAAGAAAGGATCCATATAGTACCAATCCGTGTGACCATCGTGACAGTACAAGTAAAGTAATCTACTGCAGGAAATAATTCTAAGCAGGATATGAAATGATCAGAGAATGTACTCGCCTGTATCTGAGTGTCCAATATGAAACGTACTGTCCAAGGAGTGGTGTCTGGCTCCTAATCTGAACAGCACAAGTCACAACAAGTCCAAAATGGTAAAATGAAGTCCTACTATGCATTCTACATGATTCTAGGTCAATCTAGGCCAAAGTCAACCCTTGGTCAACTCTGGTCAATCCCTAGAAGTCAAACTAGGTCAACCAAGTCTAAATTAGATCAATCTAGCCTATACTAGTCTACAAGTCAAATATATATCTAAAACCTATCACTATATATATATATATATATAGAAGTCTAACCCTACCACATATCTACATATCCATCACACTACACATTATATATACATACACATTCTATATTCATATAGATACTAAATACTTACCTTTACATTACACTATATATAGATACATACATTTATAATATATATCTACATACTATGACATATAGTCTACACATGTAAAGACTAGGAATATAGAGAGAATGAGAGAGAGGGTGCTTGTGTGTGTGTGAACATGAATTTGTGTGACTGAACAAATGGAAAGTAGTGTGGTGAAGGGTGTCTATGTTAAAATGAAAATCTGGAAATTACCAAACAGTGAGCAATAAACAGTGTATATGTGTGTGTGTGTGTGTGCAACAGTGACTATGTATATGTGCAGGAAAACACAAACAGTGAAAGAGAGGGGAACACTAGGTAATAGTGTGTGTGTGTGTACATTGTGGCATTCATGAAGCAATGTGCACATAACTAGTGGGCAAAACTGGAAACAGTGCACACATTCAACAGTGTGTGTGTGATGTTTGTGGGTGCAGGAAATTGAAATCAGTGAAGAGGAGAGAGGAACTTGTGTGTTAGGGAAAACCAAAAGTGTGTATACAGTGATTACCTATGTGTGCAGGAACATAAAAACAGTGAAAACTAGCCCTTAACTCCCCTTGGTCAGTCCAGATTTCAATTCCTCAGTTTAATCTCAGTTAAGAAGAAAAAGGAAAAGGAAATCAATTCATTGCCCCCCCCCTTCCCTTCAATCTCAGTTTATAACTTTAGTTCAATACTCAGTGAACATCAACCCAGGAATTTCCTGAACAAGGGTTCAGTTCAGCTAAGTCCCTCCCCAATTATATTACTAATCGATTGATCACCAAAACACCCAACCCTATTCTCAGTTTAATGCAAAAGAGTGTAACACTCAGGTGTATAGATAGGAATCCAAGTATTCATTCCCAGGTTTTACTTAAACAATTTAGGAAAACTTGGAATCCATGTTGACAGTTAACAAATTAAAGGAAAATATGCAACATTCAGTTATCACCCATTTGAGGATCAACCCAATAGCCAATAACTCATTTCCACAACCAAAAGCCCACATTCAAATGTAAAAACCTAGCTAACATGTATATTGATATGTGGGGATCATAAATTATTGGAAACATAGCTGAACAGGGAATTAAAAATGGGTTGGAAACCACAGGGACTTCACTGTGTCAGTTCAAGTATCAGGGACAGTTCAAACTCCCATTACAAAACCAAAATCCAAATCCAATCAAAACCTAATCTAGTGTATAAACATGATCTACTACAAGTTATACATTAATATTAGGACCCAAATAGCAAATGAAATCATGAATTAAACTAATTAAAATAGGAATTTACACACAGGAACATAAAACTGGACAGTGGGAAAAACAGTGTCGTGCACGTGTTCATTGAGCTCGTGCACGTGACACAACACGACACAGACCTTGTGCTCGTGTCCCAGTGTCGATTAGGTCTAGGTGTTCATGTCTATGTGTCTGCACAGTGTCCTCGTGTCGTCGTGTCTGATTTACACACGCATATCAGTGGCAAATATTAAACAGTGCACAGAACAGTACAAAACACGTGCACTGCTGATATCTCCCTCGACACGACGCGGGGACACGTGGGACATGACACGTGGCGTGTCAGCCAGTGCCCCATGGCTCGTATCGAGTTTCGTGTCAAACAAATATGTGTCGCGTCCGCTACAGGGCCCGAGTAGCAGGGGATCCCTGTAGCACGCGCGCGAGCGTGTGCACGCGCGTGTCCACACCACAAAACCGACACACAGCGACACGAAACTAACACACAAAAACAGGAATCCATAAGCCAGATCAAAACTATATTTCCTATTCAAAAACATCCTAGAAATTAGGTCGAAGGGTTCATTGGGGCATTTCTACAAACACCCAGACTATGCTACTGATACGTGTCCAAATGGACACGAAACCCATCACACCCGACACGAATCCTATCCAGATTATTAGAGGACCCTTAGGGCTTCCTATACATGAAGACAAAATGAAATTTCATGGAGTATTGAGAGAGTTACCTCTTGATGAACTTCAATAAAAAAAATCTCTATTCAAATGCTCTCCTCTTGATGACCCAATCAATTCAAACAACCTCAAACTGAGATGGGACCTTAGCAACAGTAAGAATAGTCATATCAGGACCTAAAGGAACAATTTAGAAAGAAAAAGGAAGAGGAAAGAGTTCTAGAAATTAAAATGCAATAGAAACTAACCTCCTTGAACTTAGGGCCTTTTCTAAGAAAGAGGCAACCCTAGATTTTAGGAGGGGTTTTATATGGTGAGGATCCCTATGAGGATAGGTGGCCGACCACTACTTCTTAGGGTTAGGGTTTGGTCAAAACTTTGGGCCTTGGGCCAAGTTACATAGGTCATGGTTGATTTAATTAATTAAAGGCTCTAAAAACATAAGTCATGGCTTATGCCTTTCTAATTTCTATAGCTAAAAAGGTTCTAATGACCTAACCATAGATTAGGCTAGGTTAGACTAGAGTCCCAAATTTTAACCAAGCTCAAACTAACTAGGGTTAGTTCCTAGGTTGATCTACATGGGTCCAAACTAGCCAAAATCAATCTAGTCCAAACAATACCAAAATAATTCCTAAAAATTCCCATAAATTCTAATTAATTCTAATAAATTTAAAATACCCCAAAAATAACAAAAATACCCTCACACTAGAAATGTGGTAGTGACAAATCTACCCACCTTAAAAGAATTTCATCCTCGAAATTGAAAGACGAAATACAACTGATGTGAAGGATAGAAAGCATACCTCACGGTCCAAAAAGATAAGGGTAGCGCTTGCGCATCTCATCCTCCCGCTCCCAGGTAGACTCTCCTGGAGAATGATGCCTCCATGCAACGCGTACCAAAGGTATCACCTGGTTCTTCAGAACCTTCTCTCGTCGATCCAGAATCTCCACTGGCTGCTCTGGATAGCTGAGAGAAGGCCCAACCTCTATCTCTGAATGATCGAGCACATGGCCAGGGTCAGCCACGTACCGTCTCAACTGTGATACATGAAATACGTTGTGGACCCCCACAAGTGCAGGCGGCAAGTGTAGCCTGTAAGCCACGTCACCGACTCTCCCGCTGATAACGAAAGGGCCGATGAAGCGCGGGCTAAGCTTTCCGCCTCCACCAAAACGTATCGTACCACGAGTCGGAGATATCCTCAAGAAAACCTGGTCTCCGACCTAATCACAAGCAAGGTCTCAATTAATTTATAATAAACAAACATGATCAAAAAAATCATAAACAACAACCTAAATCTAATCCTACTCTAATCTGTACCTCAAACTCCAAGGGCCTCCGGTGGCTATCGGCCCAGTGCCGACGTCTGTCCTGCGCCACGCGAAGTCTGTCCCTGATGAGCTTCACCTTCTCGGCCGCATCAACAACCATCACTGGCCCCAGTAAAGCTCGCTCACCAACATCATCCCAGGATAAGGGTGTACGGCACCTATGCCCGTACAAAGCCTCGAAAGGTGACATCTCAATGCTCGCCTGGAAACTATTGTTGTAAGCAAACTCCACTAAATGAAGATGATTCTCCCAGGAACCTCCAAAGTCCAGGACGCACGTCCGCAGCATATCCTCAAGGGTCTGAATAGTTCGCTCTGACTGTCCGTCCGTCTGGGGGTGGTATGCAGTACTAAACTTGAGCTGAGTGCCCAAGCTGGTCTGCAGACTCCTCCAGAAATGGGAAGTAAACGGCTATCCCGATCTGAGACGATGCTGACCGAAACTCTGTGGATCCTGACTATCTGCCGCATATACATCTTCGCCAGCCTCTCTGTAGATGTACCCACCTTAAATGGCAAGAAGTGGGCCGATTTGGTCAACCTATCAACGATGACCCAAATCGCGTCTTTCCCTCCTGGAGTACGCGGCAATCCTGAAACGAAGTCCATCGTGATATGCTCCCATTTCCACTCGGGAATGGGCAGCGGCTGCAACAATCCACCGGGCCTCTGTCTCTCTGCCTTGACCTGCTGACAGACCAAACACCTAGCCACGAAGCGAGCCACCTCCCGCTTCATCCCTGACCACCATACATGCTCCCGCAGATCTCGGTACATCTTGTTGGCACCCGGGTGTATAGAGTACTGAGATCTGTGGGCCTCCTGCATAACCTGCTCCCTGAGCTCTCCGCTGGGCACACATAATCTGGAACCGTGCCTCAAGGCACCATCCTCTGCAAGAGAAAACTCGCCCTCCAGCAAACCTGCTCGAACCTGCTCCTGGAGACACCGTAGAGCAACGTCCTCAAACTGTGCCGACTTGATCCTCTCCACCAAGTCTGACTGAATCTGCATCCCCCATAGCTGCATCTGCACTCCGGGCACGATCACATCAATCCCAAGGCTCTCCAAGTCGGCAAGCAAATGCCGTTCCATGGTCAAACACATGGCTGTCGGATACCTCCTCAAGGCATCGGCAACCACGTTGGCCTTCCCTGGATGATACTGCAGTACAATGTCGAAGTCCTTCATCAAATCCAACCATCTGCGCTGCCTCATGTTCAACTCCTTTTGAGTGAACACATACTTTAAACTCTTCTGATCTGTGAAGATCTCCACCCTCTCACCATACAGATAATGCTTCCACAGCTTCAGAGCAAATATCACTGCTGCCAGCTCCAAGTCGTAGGTAGGGTAGTTCTTCTCATGGGGACGCAATTGCCTGGAAGCATAGGCAATTACCTTCCCGTGCTGCTGCAACACACAACCCAGCCCCTTCCCTGAAGCATCACTATAAATAGAGAAATCACCTGATCCTGAAGGCAACGTCAGAATCGGAGCTGTCGTAAGCCGCTTCTTCAACTCATCAAAAGCTGTCTGACACTCCTCTGACCAAACATACTCAGCATCCTTCCGGGTCAACCGTGTCAACGGCTCTGCAACCCGGGAGAAATCCTGTACGAATCTCCGATAGTATCCTGCCAGCCCCAGGAAACTCCTGATCTCTGCAACTGAAGTCGGCACTGCCTATGCCTCAACTGCTACAATCTTCTTGGGGTCAACTGAGATACCATCTCCAGTCACCACATGCCCCAAGAAGTCCACCCGATCCAAGAACTCACACTTGGAGAGCTTCCTATAAAGCTGCTCCTTCCTGAGAATCTCCAGCACTATCCTCAAATGCTCCTCGTGTTCCTCCTCAGTCGTGGAATATATCAAGATATCGTCAATAAACACCACCACAAACTGATCCAGATACTGGTGGAACACCTTGTTCATAAGGTTCATAAACACTGCTGGTGCATTGGTTAGCCCAAACGGCATAACCAAAAATTCGAACTGTCCATACCGCGTCCTGAAAGCGGTCTTGGGAATATCCTCCCCCTTCACCTTCGCCTGGTGATATCCCGACCTCAGATCAATCTTGGAAAATACCCGAGCTCCGCTCAACTTGTCAAATAGATCGTCGATCCGCGGCAGTGGGTATTTATTCTAGATCGTGAGGTTGTTGAGTGCCCTATAGTCAATACACATGCGTACTGACCCATCCTTCTTCGTCACAAACAACACTGGTGCACCCCATGGCGAGGAACTCGAGCGGATGAAGCCCTTGTCCTGTAGCTCATCCACCTGCTTCTTCAGCTCCACCAGCTCGCTGTTGTTCACCCGATAGACATGCTGAGAGATGGGTTCCGCTCCTGGAACCAAGTCTATCGAGAACTCTATGTCTCTGCCTGGTGGCAATCCCGGCAACTCCTCTGGGAAAACATCCATATAATCTGCTATCAAGGGGTGTGGAATCGTCTGCTCCTCGATCGAGACTCCACAGAAGACTCCGCTGCTCTGCTCTGCCTGTCGTCTGGAGTACTCGAACTCTGGCTCCCCTGGCGCTCTGAAAAGAACCCTACCCCATCTGTAATCAATGCTGGCATGGTGCCTGCTCAACCAATCTATGCCAAGTACTATATCGTAGTTCGACAATAGCATTACGAGCAGGTTCACCTCCAACTTACGGCCTCCTAAAACTACTCTTCGACCCTTACAAACATCACTCACGAGGATAATACCACCCCCGGTCGTGATCTTGTAAGTCCTAGGCAACGATTCAGCTATGATACCGTGTCTAATCGTAAAAGATACTGATATGAAGCTATGCGAAGCACCGAAATCGAATAATGCAAATGCTGGACTGGAGTCGAGAAGAATCGAACCTGCAATCATCTCTCCCGTCACCTCCGCATTCCCAGCTGCCATGGCGAAAGCTCGCCCCTGCTGGCCTCCCCTGGTCTGCTGCTGGTGCTGGACGAACCTCTGCTGCTGCGTCGGCAGGGCTGGTCCCCTCTGCTGGCCTGCTGGAGCTCTGACTCCTCCTCCCTGGACTGCTCGTCCCATGCGGCACTCCCTCATCTGGTGGTCTGCTGAACCACACACCATGCACAGGCCCAGCCTCTTCCGGCACTCATTGAAGACGTGCCCAGGCTTCTTGTAGTAGGCACAAGTGACTCCCTGTCTCTGACCCTGCTGGTGCTGTCTCGGCTGCTGCTGCTGAGCTGGCCTCTGTTGGATCGGCTGTGGCTGAAACTGCCTCAGCTGCTGATGCTGAAAGTGGGGCCTCTTGGCCTGGCCCCCGCTGCTGCTGCCTCCAACTGGGTCTCTCCCCCTCTTGAGCCTAAGCTCAAGATCATCCTCTGCCAACAGGGCTCCTGTCAAGATCTCCTCGAACGTAGCATCTCTGCTGCCCTTGGTCAGGGACTTGACCTCCTTGACCAGACCCTTCCGAAACCTCTGGGCCTTCGTCGTCTCGCTCAAGCCATCCACGAACCTGCCGAGACGACCAAACTCTCCAGCATACTCCTCTACTGAGGGGCTCCCCTGGATCAAGCTCTCAAACTGCGACTCTAAGGCTCTGACTGCTGAATCTGGAAAGAACTTCTTCTTGAAGAATCCCCTGAACTGCTCCCAAGTCTGCCCCGGTACCCCCACCCTGGGGTCTGACTGATACCAGGTGCGAGCAAGATCTCGCATTCGGCTAGCTGCGGCCTCGATCTGAAGGTCTGCTGGAATCCTGGCCAAGCGGAAGATCTCCTCTATATGCTCGATCCACTCATCGGCATATAGGATCCCCTCTGTCCCCAGAAAGTCTCTGGGGTTCATCTTCTGAAACTGCTCGATCTTCGGTGTCCTTGGCTGCTGCACCACTGGTCGAGCTGCGGCTGTCGTGACGGCCAACCATGCCTCTGTCCTGCCGAGCCTGCTGTCGGTCCATGAACTGCTGGAAATATGCGAACATCTGAGCTGCGTCCACATGTCCTGGAGGCGGTGGCGGCTGGAAGGGATCCTCTGGAATGACCGGGTCCTGCCTCCCAGTCGGTGGATGCATACCTCCTGCTGCGGCTGTCGAGGTCTAAACACGAGCTGAGGTGGCAGGAGCTGTAGTCCCCTGGCCTCGCCGTGCTGGCTGAGAGGTAGCAGTCCCCTCTATAGCATCCTCATGAATGACATGCTGCGATCTAGTCTCTACCATCCTGAAGATAGACAAACAAGAGTATCAATTTCTGAGAAAGAAGCGAAATAACAAAGGCGGACAATTACAATTCAAAGGATCAGCTGACAAAAGGGTTTAGATGGCAATAAAAAGAAATTTTCCTAAAGTGATTGAGTATCTTAAAATTAATGTCCTATATCCTACTACAGGCTGTAGTGATACTCTAATTCGAATACCACTACACTTCTAGTCTAGACCTGCATGGGCCACCACTAAAAAACGTGTCACGGCCCGCACCCACTGTGAGGGTACGAGAACGTAACAACGCCCAGCCTACGCCGCAGTGTCGGCGGTAGAGCGCTGTCCTAGGTCAACATACATCTACAATATATACCTAAACAGTTTATACTCCCCGAATGGGGGTGACATAGCAATAATAAACTCAATCACAACTAAAGAAAAGATAGCACGAAATGAAATAGAACTCAAGAAAATAAATAGATGAAATAGCAGTAGTCTAAGATAATCCTAGCAATATCCAACAGTACAAGGTCTCAGATGAAAGAATATATACAACTCTGAACTCCAAAGTAAGTCTAACTAAAACATGTCTCAAGACTGCATAAAGTAAGATAAGCCTAACTAGTCTAGTCTAGGCAATCGGGGTGATCTTCTCAGCTAGAGCTGGGTCCTCCTGAGGGTCCAGCTCGCAGGTGTCATCTAAGGCTGCCCCGTAGTAAGTGTCCAGGCAAGCCTCCTCCTCGTCCTCTGTAATATTTTAAACAGGTCCAGTCAGGACAGGAGCGAGTACAGTACATCTCAACAGTTCATAACAGGTTAGAAGATATAATATGCAGTAAAGTAAGATACAAGTACTGAAAGAAGTGCAGTATGTAAACAGAGAGAGGAAGCTGTAATAGAAATATCTACTATACATAGAGAACTATCACGTGACTAGTGAGTCAGAGTACAACATAGACATGTAAATGGCATAGGAGATTCTGATGCTACACTATGGAAGAGATTTTGATACTACACTACTTGGATATTATTCACATGTCCATTTCTACTCCCCCGTACCCCCAATTAATACACAAGGATCCAGCCAGGTTATGTTATGATCCCATGCAAGGCCCCGAAGGGTGATACATGGATGCCCATAAATGGGTGATTCTAGGAGATTCTAGGATACCCAGTGAATGGGATAAGAGATTCTATGAGACTCTACGTTCATAAGAGTATATGTCGCAAGTGATCAAAGAACCAGTGAAGCATAGTGATACGCCATGTAAGTGAAACGCACAGAACATGAAGTACCCGATGCTCCCTAAGGATAACATCTCAAGAAAGGATCCATATAGTACCAATCCGTGTGACCATCAGTGACAGTACAAGTAAAGTAATCTACTGCAGAAAATAATTCTAAGCAGGATATGAAATGATCAGAGAATGTACTCGCCTGTATCTGAGTGTCCAATATGAAACGTACTGTCCAAGGAGTGGTGTTTGGCTCCTAATCAGAACAGCACAAGTCACAACAAGTCCAAAATGGTAAAATGAAGTCCTACTATGCATTCTACATGATTCTAGGTCAATCTAGGCCAAAGTCAACTCTTGGTCAACTCTGGTCAATCCCTAGAAGTCAAACTAGGTCAACCAAGTCTAAATTAGGTCAATCTAGCCTATACTAGTCTACAAGTCAAATATATATCTAAAACCTATCACTATATATATATATATTGAAGTCTAACCCTACCACATATCTACATATCCATCACACTACACATTATATATACATACACATTCTATATTCATATAGATACTAAATACTTACCTTTACATTACACTATATATAGATACATACATTTATAATATATATCTACATACTAGACATATAGTCTACACATGTAAAGACTAGGAATATAGAGAGAATGAGAGAGAGGGTGCTTGTGTGTGTGTGAACATGAATTTGTGTGACTGAACAAATGGAAAGTAGTGTGGTGAAGGGTGTCTATGTTAAAATAAAAATCTGGAAATTACCAAACAGTGAGCAATAAACAGTGTATATGTGTGTGTGTGTGTGTGTGTGCAACAGTGACTATGTATATGTGCAGGAAAACACAAACAGTGAAAGAGAGGGGAACACTAGGTAATAGTGTGTGTGTGTACATTGTGGCATTCATGAAGCAATGTGCACATAACTAGTTGGCAAAACTTGAAACAGTGCACACATTCAACAGTGTATGTGATGTTTGTGGGTGCAGGAAATTGAAATCAGTGAAGAGGAGAGAGGAACTTGTGTGTTAGGGAAAACCAAAAGTGTGTATACAGTGATTACCTATGTGTGCAGGAACATAAAAACAGTGAAAACTAGCCCTTAACTCCCCTTGGTCAGTCCAGATTTCAATTCCTCAGTTTAATCTCAGTTAAGAAGAAAAAGGAAAAGGAAATCAATTCATTGCCCCCCCTTCCCTTCAATCTCAGTTTATAACTTTAGTTCAATACTCAGTGAACATCAACCCAGGAATTTCCTGAACAAGGGTTCAGTTCAGCTCAGTCCCTCCCCAATCATATTACTAATCGATTGATCACCAAAACACCCAACCCTATTCTCAGTTTAATGCAAAAGAGTGTAACACTCAGGTGTATAGATAGGAATCCAAGTATTCATTCCCAGGTTTTACTTAAACAATTTAGGAAAACTTAGAATCCATGTTGACAGTTAACAAATTGAAGGAAAATATGCAACATTCAGTTATCACCCATTTGAGGATCAACCCAATAGCCAATAACTCATTTCCACAACCAAAAGCCCACATTCAAATGTAAAAACCTAGCTAACATGTATATTGATATGTGGGGATCATAAATTATTGGAAACATAGCTGAACAGGGAATTAAAAATGGGTTGGAAACCACAGGGACTTCACTGTGTCAGTTCAAGTATCAGGGACAGTTCAAACTCCCATTACAAAACCAAAATCCAAATCAAAACCTAATCTAGTGTATAAACATGATCTACTACAAGTTATACATTAATATTAGGACCCAAATAGCAAATGAAAACATGAATTAAACTAATTAAAATAGGAATTTACACACAGGAACACAAAACTGGACAGTGGGAGAAACAGTGTCGTGCACGTGTTCATTGAGCTCGTGCACGTGACACGACACGACACAGACCTTGTGCTCATGTCCCAGTGTCGATTAGGTCTAGGTGTTCATGTCTATGTGTCTGAACAGTGTCCTCGTGTCGTCGTGTCTGATTTACACATGCGTATCAGTGGCAAATATTAAACAGTGCACAGAACAGTACAAAACACGTGCACTGCTGATATCTCCCTCGACACGACGCGGGGACACGTAGGACATGACACGTGGCGTGTCAGCCAGTGCCCCATGGCTCGTGTCGAGTTTCGTGTCAAACAAATATGTGTCGTGTCTGCTATAGGGCCCGAGTAGCAGGGGATCCCTGTAGCACGCGCGCGAGCGTGTACACGCGCGTGTCCACACCACAAAACCGACACACAGCGACACGAAACTAACACACAAGAACAGGAATCCATAAGCCAGATCAAAACTATATTTTCTATTCAAAAACATCCTAGAAATTAGGTCGAAGGCTTCATTGGGGCATTTCTACAAACACCCAGACTATGCTACTGATACGTGTCCAAATGGACACGAAACCCATGACACCCGACACGAATCCTATCCAGATTATTAGAGGACCCTTAGGGCTTCCTATACATGAAGACAAAATGAAATTTCATGGAGTATTGAGAGAGTTACCTCTTGATGAACTTCAATGAAAAAAATCCCTATTCAAATGCTCTCCTCTTGATGACCCAATCAATTCAAACAACCTCAAACTGAGATGGGACCTTAGCAACAGTAAGAATAGTCATATCAGGACCTAAAGGAACAATTTAGAAAGAAAAAGGAAGAGGAAAAGAGTTCTAGAAATTAAAATGCAATAGAAACTAACCTCCTTGAACTTAGGGCCTTTCCTAAGAAAGAGGCAACCCTAGATTTTAGGAGGGGTTTTATATGGTGAGGATCCCTATGAGGATAGGTGGCCGGCCACTACTTCTTAGGGTTAGGGTTTGGTCAAAACTTTGGGCCTTGGGCCAAGTTACATAGGTCATGGTTGATTTAATTAATTAAAGGCTCTAAAAACATAAGTCATGGCTTATGCCTTTCTAATTTCTATAGCTAAAAAGGTTCTAATGACCTAACCATAGATTAGGCTAGGTTAGACTAGAGTCCCAAATTCTAACCAAGCTCAAACTAACTAGGGTTAGTTCCTAGGTTGATCTACATGGGTCCAAACTAGCCAAAATCAATCTAGTCCAAACAATACCAAAATAATTCCTAAAAATTTCCATAAATTCTAATTAATTCTAATAAATTTAAAATACCCCAAAAATAACAAAAATACCCTCACACTAGAAATGTGGTAGTGACATCTCCCATCTACGAGGTCCTATCTGGCGAAATGCGATCGGGGAAGGCTTACCTTCGGACATATGATCCTGCACAAGAAGAAGCAGTACCTTCTCAAGCTCCTGCTGCTCCCACAAGCTTAGAAGCTGGCCTGTTTAAGCCTTCAACTACCGACAAAGCCAAGAAGAAGAAGACACGGTTTGACAAGTCTCTGAAGGCACCAGCTCCCGAAGGCATGGATCGGCCCTACCACTTTGACATACTAGCACAACTGGCCAATACACCTGTCAGGTTGTCTCTGTTCAATCTATTGCGACTCTCCAAAGAAATGCGGAAGCCTTAAGTGAGGCATTATTACATGCCGACTCTTATCTCGCTGAAGTCAAAGCCCCCGCTGAAGACCCTGGCTCCTGTCCCCACTGCTACAGTACTATGGAAGTGGTGCCCAATATCACCTTTTCACAGGAGGACATGCTACTAAAAAATAATCGTCATGATAGACCCCTGTACTATACAGGGTATCTCAGGGCGATCAAGGTGGACCGCATGCACATAGATCCAGGATCCTCCCTCAGCATCATTCCTAGAAGTTTGCTTCAAATCCTAGGAATCCCTCTGCACAAGCTATCTGCAACCAATACAACTACTATGGCTTTCAATGCTGGTCGAAGCCACCCGCTGGGCAAGATCCGTCTCAAGTGCCAGATCGGTGATCTCCGAATGGAGGTTTCCTGCTATGTGATCGATGTCAATGTATCCTACAACGTTGTTGGGACGTCCATAGATACACGAGAACATGATCGTTCCTTCCACACTTCACCAGTGCTTCAAGTATGTCAACAGCGACGGTGTCGTAAAGACGGAGTTTGCCGATGTCGATCCTTTTAAAGGCATCGAAGCCTAATACATAGATTTGATACTTTACCAATCTCAGCCCCCTAAGGATGACGACAACGAAGCTGACAATGAAGCTGAAGCAAGTTCATCCTCCAATGATAGTACCCTGATTATCCGAGTCAAAGGGCGTACTACTCAAAGTACTCCGAAGCCTCTCACAATCTGGATGAAAAAGAAGAACCCTGACAAGGTCAAGCCATTAACCATCACTCTCCGCAAGAACCCTGACAAGGGCAAACCTCAGGAGGAACCTGCTGAAGACCGTCCCCCCAATCCTAAAGAATTACCCTACGTGGTGAACTTGGCAAAGACTGTGGCTCCTCTTCCAGATGATGATCCTCTTAATGAGTATATTAATACTCATAATAATGTACCTTCAGGTGATGATGTTATCCCTGAAAAAGAACTTGCATATTTTCTTAGTAAACGTTTATCTTTGAATTACTCTGATGTCTATCAATCTGTAAACCACTATACATAGATAAGATATATGCTCTAGAGCACGGCACAGGACCACATCTCTGCATTCCGGTCACGACGCCTCACCTGCGGGAAAATTTTTACCTAGAAGATATCCACTACTTCATCGTTCAAGCCAGAAAGAAGGATGAAGAACTAATCATCTTCGGTCGTATAATTGGCGAGAGAAAGTTCGTGCCGGACTGTACTTCTCCTAAGCACAACACAGAAGCTAACTATGACTCTGGAAAAATGCAACTTTTCTGGTATAGTTGGCAGGACAAGAATGTCATCCAGAACATGGGATATGACATCAAAAGCGACCAGGGGCTAAATTACGACCGAGGACGACGGTTGCCAATACGACACTTTGCTCCTCCCGGCAAACCCGAGAACTACTATCAAAGAAACGGTGTTGGTTTGGGTTATGTCACTCCTCCAACAACTCCCAAAATATCAGATGATGAAGCAGATCATTGTTCTCATTCTTCTGATTCCTGCCTCTGGGACTCAGACTCCAGCATTGACGACATGTTCAAAG
>JANAVB010000138.1:0-186659 GCA_029216955.1 Iris pallida | reverse complement strand
ATAGGGAAGTCAAGTTAATCATCTCTCTCTGATACCATCAAGCTTATCTAATCATCATTTGCCAATCATATCTTTATCTCATAAGTCCAAATATGAAAATCAACCTTTATATGACTACCACCAAGAATTTATACCCTTTCGTTATGAAGATTGGACCTTGTCATGTTGGCTCAATTCCTAAATTTCAAAACATTACTCATGAAACATACCCTTTTATTCATTAGCACTCAATACTAACCACTTAATCATCTTTAAATCTAAATTCTTCCACCTTGTCCTAAATTAGATCTGAAACCTCTAAATCAAGTTTTATGAAATCTTTGAACTTGTTCAAATTACTCTCCTCGTGTTATTCAATATAAAACCACTAGGCCTTACAAAACTTATTCTCCATTATAAAATCAACCTTCATATTTTCTTCAACGTACACCTTCAAATATTATTCTTCTTAAATTTAAAATTTCACAAAATCTCTAGATTTCTATAACTCAAAATTCTTGTGCTCTCTCTGTTCCTAGCTATTTTTTACAATATCTTGTTCAATTTTCTATCATCATCGCATACAGTTAAAATCTCTTCTCCATTTTTTAATTCCGAAATTTAACATCATAGTCTTAAAGTAAAACGTCTCAAGAATCAATAACCAAAAATTATCTAAGTCCTCAAATTATGTCGACCTCGAATATCCTCGTCAGTTAGAAAATACATCTATGAATTATTCATATCCAAAATATTTTTCTTTGTGTGATCGTTTCTAATTGATAATATTGATCTCTTGATTTCATTCCCAATCTTTACCACATCTCTATCTCAAAATTCTATATCAAGGTCCATCATATTATATTCCTACCTAGATTATCATGAGATAACAAATTACGTCCTTTCCGAGCTAGATGATTAACGTCACTTCCTCGACCTTTCCAAGTTAAAGATATATAGAGATTCAAAGTTTCAAAGTATAGACGACAGAATTAGATACGAGATAGGTGATTGATGTAATTGGGACAGAGTTAACTAAGATAAGGAAAAATAGGAATACAAGAAATAACGGCAAGAAAAGAAATAATAAAAAATCTATTCTTGATCATCTGTTCAAAGAAATGAACCAATTCAAGATATAATCTGATACCATACGCATCTTCCTGAAATCATGTTGTCAGAATTTTGCCACGCTAGTAAACATAGCTGTAATAAACGATAGATTCCGTAACTAGGGTATACACCCTATAATCATGTTATCTAGAATGCTTACCACGCCAACCGGTATGGCTGCAAGAGAATCTAAATTCTATAACTAGGATAGTATATCAAAAATCAGGTTCTATGTCCTTGTTATGCTAGCCAATATGACAGTGATAAATTCTAAACTCCATAAATAAGGCATACATTTACCTTTATCGCTGTTCTTATCAAGTATATTATCAGATTATACCCTAAATTCCAAAAATTATATATATATATATATATATATATATATTTATTTATTTATTTTTATTTTATATATATATATATTTAAATACAAACTCAAAGTCAACAACTAACATCAAGATTAAAAATTCAATAATGAATCCATCAAAATTAAATTCAATAACAAGGAGTAATGGGTGAATCAAATCAAGGGAAAAAGATTTCAAATCGAAAATAAGATAAGATTCTCAAGAGTCGTCCTAAGAATCTCTCAAGGAATTCTAACAGTGATTGAGTATCCTCTCATTTTAACACCTTACTTCCTATAACTCTATAGCAGGCTCGTAGTAGTACAACTAAGTCATTGCGCTACTACAATATCGTACAAATACGAATCTTGACCTGCATGGGCCACCACTAAAAACGTGTCACGACCCGTACCCAGTGAAAGGGCACGAGAAGTAGGTACGTCCAGCCTACGCCGCAATGTCGACGATAGAATGCTGTCCTAGGTCACAACATCTAACATTATAACCATACCTGTACAATGATATACGCTCCAAAAGGAGGACAATATAAAGGTACACCTCAATCACAGAATCTAAGATGGAATAAAGAGATAAAAGATGGATAATAGTCTTAACTAAAACTACAACTGAAAGAAATAAGTTTGGATGTTCAAAACAACATCAAAATCCAATTAACTGAAAGTACATCTCAAGTCAAAACAATCAAAGTAAGAAACTAGTCTAGAAGTCCAACTAGACAATGGGCAAGTCCTCAGCGACTGTTGGATCCTCCTGAGGGTCCAAGTCGCCGGTGTCATCTAAGCCTGTGCCATAATATGTAGTGCAGAACTCCTCCTCATCACCTGTAATATTTTCAACAGCCCAATCAGGACGGGAACGAGCACAATACAACTCACGCAGTTTATATCTTGATAGAAAATATAAAGCATGTGATAGATTAAGATACATGAAATGCTGTAAGAAATAAGCATGAAAAGAAAGAGAGAAAGTGATAAACGAAGCTATCTATATATGATAATAGAGAACTGTAAGTGACTGTATGATAGATTACAAGAAAGACATATGAACGGCTTGATTTACACATGATTACACTAAAGAGTTTGTACATGATTACACTACTTTAGAGTTGTTCACATGACTATTTCTACTCCCCTATGCCCCAATCAATACACAAAGATCTAAATAGGTTATGTTAAGGTACATGATAGTTTATACATGAAGCTCATGAGATCATGAGAGTACATGAGAGCACATGAGTGTACATGATTAATAAGAGTCCATAAAATATATGATGTTCGCGAAAAGCACATGACATGATGTATTTAATGCACCCGAGGGTGATAACATCTCATATAAAGATCCATATAGTACCATCCATTATAACGTCGTGTCAGCATCAAGTAAATTAAACTATGACAAGAATATAATTCCCAACAAGTATGAAATAGTCAGAAAATGTACTCGCTTGGTATCTCGACTGTCTGATGAGAATAAGAATCCGAAATAGTGTATCTGAATCTTATTTAGAATAAACATAGGTTACAAAGTATCTAATATGAAATAGATAAATTCTATAATGCATTCTAAATGATTCTAGGTCCTTCTAAGTCAAAGTCAACCTTTGATCAACTCTGGTCAAACCTGGTCAACTCTGGTCAAACCTGGTCAACTATAAGTCAACTAGTCCATCTACCAAATTCTAGGTCAAACTCAAGTTATCTAGTCATTCCAAGTCCATTTGAGTCAATTTGGATCAAGTTTGACCCAAAGTTGACTTTTGTCAACTTGGTCAACTTGCCAGTCAACTTGCCCAAGTTAGGCTCATTTGGTCAATCTAAACTAACTCATAATTCCATAGGCTATATCTATAGTAACAATAACATATATATACACATTTATATTCAAAAATATTTATAATAGTATATGTATACATTTATAATAGGATATGTATAAATATGTATATAAACATACATATAATACAAAGGAAAGAAGAGGCATGTGTGTGTGTGTGTACTGTTGTGTTGAGAGGCTGCTGTAGGGCTGCTGTGTAGGGCCAAAATATGAGAATAACTAATATATATACATTATATATATGCACTATACATATTTATACAATTATCTCCTCAAAGGATACAATGAGGCATGTATATATAACTTATATATATATATAGAAGAGAATGAAAGAAGAAGGGATGTCGAGGCTGCCCCCAACTCGACCCAACTCACAGGAACCAAGCATATATATGAGCATATATATAATAACTATAACTATCTATATATATATATATATATATATAAATATATATATATATATATATATATATATATATATATATATATATATATAAAAAAACAAAAAAAAAATATATATATATATATATATATATATATATATATATATATATATATATATATGTATATATACAAGGGAAAGTACCTATAACATATAGATTTATATGTATTGACTGTAAACTCTTAGTCTAACCACAAAATCAATTCAGAAATCAACACTAACCTAATCATCACATTCAAAACCTGATTTCAACTCACATTTATACATACAATATATATATATAGCTATATATCAATCTATAATACATATGTATATATATCTATATACAATTAAGCTATACATATAGATTATAATCATTTGGAAGTAAATATTAGATCGATATACAAAATTGAACTCCAAAAACTAACTAAACTGAACTCTAAACTCAGAAATCTGAGTTCAAACTGATATTTTCAATTTCAAACCAAAAACCACCTCAAAACAATTCGACCGATAACACATAACCAACTCAAAACCCAATTTCCGAAATACACAACTAGAACCCGCGATTCTTGGCAAACACGAAGGTCTATACGTGTGTGATGTGCTCGGATACTCACGGGGTCAAACCCTTGTTCGTATCATTTCCAGTTAGTATGTATCGCACGACACGTACGCGCGTGTATGGTATCAGCCGAATCAGTGCAGACGCGATAACTTCGTGAATATTAACGAAATCTCATAAAATTTTAGAAGCACGTGGGCAGAGGTTGCCCCCACGTGTCCAAAAAATTTCATGCAAATCCGTGTTCTGTGCGTCGAGTTATGACACTCAGACTACAGGGGCTGTACGCACACGCGCGCGGGGCCTTGTGGGCGCGTGTCGACATCAGTAGCTCGTGACACGTTATACGTCGTGTCACGTGGTCAATTCCCTTGGTAGATTAGGTCTAGTGCTTCGTGTCCATGCTTATGGAACGAGTCCTCGTCGCATTGTGTTCGCGTACGAAGGCCGTGTCAGCGGCAGTTTTCAGCCGCATACACAATGCTGGCTGAACCGTGCGTGTTGGATTTCTCTGCGTATGCTCCACAAAACATCGTGAAATTTTAGGAGCACGTGGGCAGAAGTTGCCCCCATGTGTCCATAAAAGTTCACGCGAAACAGAGTCCTGTGCGTCGAGTTACGACGCTCGGACAACAGGGCATGCACGGGCCTCGTGCACGCGTGTCCGTGTCCGATTCGGACACTGAAATTATGTCGAATCAAGATCTGTCTTCACGAAAGTTATTTCAAATCATAACAGCAATAAATTTGTGAAAACAGTATCGAAAAATACCAACTTTCAGTTCTAAGTGGCATTTCGTCGAACATGTGTTCCATAGGACCGACACGTGTCCGATACGGCTATCAAACGAAATCAAAAATCTACCAAACTTCATGCACAGGTCCGGGGTACCTATATGGATGCATCTACGAAGAAAAATGAAATTAACAAGTGTTTAGAGAGATTTACCTATTGAGTGTCAAAACTCAATGAAATAAGCCTCCAAACACGTCGATGCCGATTTCCTTCAGTCCAACGCCTCCAAGCCCTCGCTAGCAAGTCTCCAGCAGATTCCTCTCCTCCCAACGGTCGCAACGGAATTTATTTGGAAGGATTTGGGTGAGAAACGAGAGAAATATACTTTTGGAGGAGAAGGAAAAAAAATAGGGTTTTGAACTTGTGACGGCTACTATATTTCTCACAAGGAAAAGGGGAGGGGGGCTGCTGTGTTTGGCCGGCCAGGGTTATGGGGGATTAGGGTTAGGGTTTGGTCATGGGCCAACAGTCCTCAAGTTGCTTGAAAGCCAAACGACAAAAAGGCTTAAAAAGGCAATAACTCTAAATTAAAAATCTAAAAAGCCAATTAAGTTTCTAATTACATTATTAGGCTTCTAATCAAGGTTGACTAAGGTTATTCCACCTTCTGCTACCAAAGACATCAATCAAAGCTACACAATAATCAATATAATAATATAATAATTAAAATTCAAATTAGCACACAAAGACTAAAATACCCCTAATCTAGAAAAGTGGGAGTGACACTTTTAGCAAAAAGCCCAGAAAGTCAAATAACTTAAAACCCTAAAAATCAATTCAAGAAGTTTCCTAATTAGGACTAAAAACTTAAAATTCAAATCTAACTTGGTAATTAGGTTTCTAATGTCATGGTTAGCTAAGGTTAAATCGACTGCTAACACAACACCAATTAAAATATTATAAATAAATCCAAAAATAAAAAAATTACATAATTACCAAAATATCCTTATTTTAGAAAAGTGGTGGTTACATGGACTAATTGAGAACCTTTCTTGAAAATAGAAATCTAGATTTCGATGCTGGGAACATGTCCTTATTATTGAAATATGGGTCATCTTCTCAGTTTTATTAGAGAATACCATAACTTTTCTTATTGTCTTTTGAAATTCAGGTCTGTTGGCCCATTGGTCATGGTCAAACATGATTTTAATAATTGATCAAACTCTGTCTCGATATAAATACAAGTCAATTCAGATGTTTACCTACGATGTTTTGGACACTGCTCAACGATAGATATCAACTATGTTCAAGACTGAAGCCGTTTGCCATTCAGAATGTATTTCCTTTGAAACAATATAATTTTTCATTTTATTGAGTCTAGGAATACATTGTACACCGAGTCGTATTGGCAAATAGGCTATCCGAAATCATTTTTCAAAACCACCCTATCCTTTTACAAATGACCTATGTTTTTGAAAAACATCCTTTTTAAAAAAAGCTTCTGAAGGACTTTTCAAAAAGCCAAATTAATTTTTTTTAAAAATGAACTGGCAGAACCCTAGCAGAACTCAGCCAGAGTTCGGCCAGAGTTCGGCCAAGATGAATGTTAGTGAACGTTTAATTTTGAACTTGGTCATCCTTCAGTTGCGGTTTGTTACAAAGAGTTCTGTCCGAATTCTGTCAGAGTTATGTCTTTAGAAAAACTATAAATAGAGAAGTATTTCGATCATTTCAAATCACCAATTCACTTTCAATCTCTTCTCTTTTAAAGCTTACATTTCTTCCAAAGAGTTCTAAAAAGCTTTCATTTTCAAATTCCAAGCCAGTTACAATCCTCTAGTCGATTTGCTAGTGCGGTACGGTATAGAAGTTTCAGAGCGATTGTAATCAGAGGCTTGATAGAAGATACAACTCTTCACAATTGAAGTTGGTCGAGTTCTTCGTATCAAAGCTCGCGTCTGTAGAAGTTGCAAGGACTTCGTATGAAAACTTGCGAGATTTTCCAATAGTGGATTAATTCAACAGGAAGCTAGAGTTCTTCCGACTGGACTAGTCCTCACAAAAGGAAAACTAGTATAAATCTCGGTGTTTGCGTTTGCCTTCTGATCACTTTTAATTTCTGTCATTTACTTTGTGATTATTTTTATATCTGTGATCTAACTGCTAATAAGTTTTTTAATTAGCAATATTCTGCTGCCTACTCTATTCACCTCCCCCCTCTCGAGTATTCTGCTTTACGATTTCGTTCCTACAATTGGTATCAGAGCAGGCTCTCCATCTAGAGGTATTATATTCTGATACCAATTGTTCCTACAATTGGTATCAAAGCAGGTTATAAAGGTAAAGCAAGGTAAAATTGTAGTTATATTTAATTTTTATATAGATCACAGCATTACACATGGCAATTGTGAAATTCACAAGTGATAGCCAAGCCACAAACAGACCTCCACTGTTTGACGGTACAAACTATACTTATTGGAAAACACGTATGAGTTTCTTTCTGAAATCTCTTGATTTTGACTTATGGTCTGTAGTTATTGATGGCTATAAAAAGCCACCTCGTATTAATGTTGATGGTGTTTTAGTTGAAAAACCCCATGATAAATATACAGAGGAGGAAAAGAAAAAGGCCAGTCTTGACGCACGTGCTATTAACGCTTTATTTTGTGCTTTAGACAGAACTGAATCAACAGGGTGTCTACTTGCACAACATCAAATGATGTATGGAAACTTCTCGAAGTAACCTACGAAGGAACAACACAAGTCAAGGAGTCAAAGATCAGCCGACTTACTCAGGAGTACGAGACGTTCAAAATGAAGCCAAGTGAATCAGTCACTCAGATGTTTAGAAGATTCTTGGATATTGTAAATCCTTTGTCCTCACTAGGCAAGGATTACAGTAACCATGAGAAGATTCGCAAACTTCTACGAGCCCTTACAAAGAACTGGATTCCAAAGGCTACTGCAATCATTGAAGGGAACGACCTCTCAACAATGTCTCTAGAAACACTCATGGGTAAGCTACTCACTCACGAGTTAGAACTTCAAGACTTTGAAGATGCTACACCAAAGGAGAAGTCAGAGAAGACGATCGCTCTCAAGGCTCAACATAGAAGAACCATAGAAGATGATTCTGATGACAGCGACTCCGACTCTGAAGATCAAGCTCTTCTGGTAAGAAAGTTCAAAAAGTTTATAAGATTTAATAGGAGAACAAAAGACAGCAACAACAACAACAACGTGGAAGATCCTATTTGCTACGGATGCAAGAAGAAAGAACACATGAAGAAAGACTGTCCAACAGCATCATCATAAAAAAAAGCAAATATGACAAAGACTATCTGAAGAAATCTACATCAAGAAAGTACGCCAACACAAGCATATGGCATGAAAGTAAAGCCAGCGACTCAGAAGATGAATAATCAGATGACGCTGCAAATGTGTGCTTGATGGCTTGCGATTAGGTAATCACTAATCCTCTATTTGATCCTTATGATAATTTTACCTTTGAGCAACTAGGAGAGGCTTTCAGTGAACTGTTAGATGATTACAGAAAACTGCATAGTAAATATGAAATCTCTAAAAAGGTACTCAAAGAGTACAATGGTGAAATAGGAAGACTTACCGACCTACTAGATCATGTTAGAGATAATGACTCTTCAAATGAGTCTGGTGAGCTTTCATCTATTAAGTTGTTGTTACACGAGACTGTTAACCTATCCGAAGAAAAAGACCAAACTATTATCCAATTAAAGAAAGACCTATCTAAGGAGAGAAAGAGTCTCCAGTGTGCACAGGTCAGATTAGAATCACTCACATCTGACTATACTAGATTATATGACACTTTCAAAAAGTTGGAAATTAGTTTAGGAAAACGGCCTGAAGTTGCTGCTTCATATTCTAACACGTGTCAATTACCGAATCATCGGAACACGCCCAACACTGTCAGACCAAACCATGTCAAAACTATGCCCAAGAAGACTAATAGGTATGCATTCTTCTATACTAGAAAACCAAAACCTACTAATCATGTATCTCACACTACTCAACATGCTAAATGTCATTATTATGCCCAAGAAGACTAATAGGTATGCATTCTTCTATACTAGAAAACCAATGGGTCATATATCTTCTGCATGTAGAATCAAAAAGTTAGTAGATTTAAATATTTATGCATGGATACCGAAAACTAACCAGTCAGGACCCAACAAGAAATGGGTACCAAGAGTTTCATCTGCAAATTATTTTGTAGGTTGGACCCCTTCACATGCTAGGAGCAAATGGATCCTCGACAGCGGTTGCTCATGGCACATGACCGATGACGCTTCATTATTCGCAACACTATCGAAGAGGAATAAAGAAGGATACGTCTCATTTGGTAATAATTTAAGAGGATACATAATCGGTATCGGTGACATTGGTAAGGCTCCCTATCCAGTGATTAAAGATATTTGTCTAGTTATCGAGTTAAAACATAATCTGCTCAGCATAAGCCATTTAGCTGATCACGGTTATGGTATTAACTTCGTAAAAGATAAATATACTATAATTGATAGTTCAACTGGTAGTACTATATTTGAAGGTATTAGGGAAGACAATATATATGTATTCTATTTGTTGAAAGATGCTAACACAGCAGGTAGATGTTTGATGGCCAAAAGCGTTGAGAGTCAACTATGGCATATGAGACTCGGTCATGCAAACATGGATACAATTTTAAGACTATCTACAAAAAAATTGGTACGCGGCTTACCGGATATATCTTTTAAGAAGGATACTGTATGTAGTGAATGTGAAAAAAACAAAGCTACCAAATCCGCATTCAAATCCAAGAACGCTGTTAGTACCACTAGACCTTTACAACTGTTGCATATGGACTTATTTGGACCAAGTAAAATTGCTAGTCTAGGTGGTAAGTTATATGTATTTGTCATTATATATGATTTTTTTAGATATACATGGGTTTATTTTCTTGCACACAAGAACGATGCATTATCAGAATTCGTCACCTTTTGCAATAAAGTACAGAATGAAAAAGGGTTCATGATTACTCGTATTCGTAGTGATCATGGCAGCAAATTTGAGAATACAGAATTCAAGCATTTTGTGACACACACAGTTATCTGCATGAATTCTCTTGCCCTAGGACTCCGCAATAAAATGGAGTTATGGAACGTAAGAACAGAACTCTATCTGAAATGGCTAGAGTTATGTTAAACCAGTTTAGTCTACCTAGATACTTATGAGCTGAAGCTGTAAATATAGCATGCTATATTCTTAATAGGGTTCTAATTCGACCTATATCGAAGAAGACTCCCTATGAATTATGGTTTGATAGAACACCAAATGTTTCATATTTCAAAACCTTTGGTTGTAAATGTTTTATTCTTAATACTAAAGATAATTTTAGTAAATTTGATGAAAAGGCCGATGAAGGTATATTTTTAGGTTATACAACAAAGAGCAAATGATATAGAGTCTTCAACAAAAGAACCATGATCATTGAAGAATCTATCAATGTCAAGTTTGATAAGCTAAATCAACACTTAGACAATGATGACAATGAAGACATAATCACACCAAGTATATCTACTGCAAAACCTTCACACAATGATGCAGAACCATCACATCAGGCATCAGATGAACCTCCAAGCAAAGAAGCCGGAACTAGCAATCTTGAGACTACACCAAAAGAGATGAGATTCTTAGCTAATCATCCAAAGGACTTAGTAATTGGTGAGATTACCAAGGGTGTAATTACTCGTTCCTCTAATAAAGATATAGCTTCTTGTGTTGCTTTCGTATCGCAGTTTGAACCCAAAAATATTGATGAAGCATGTAGTGATAATTATTGATTAGATGCTATGCAAGAGGAATTAAACCAATTCGATCAGAATCAAGTTTGGGAACTTGTTCCCAAGCCCATTGATCATCCGGTTATTTGCACCCGATGGGTATTCCAAAATGAATTGAACGAGAATGGTTTAGTAACTCGTAATAAGGCTCGACTCGTAGCTCAAGGATACAATCAAGAAGAAGGTATCGACTACGGTGAGACTTATACCTCAGTTGCAAGATTAGAATCCATTTGCATGTTATGTGCATTTACATGTTTTCATAATTTTAAATTATTTTAAATGGATGTCAAAAGTGCATTTTTAAATGGTTTTATAAAAGAAGTCTATGTAGCTCAACCACCCGATTTTACTGATTTCAAATTTCCTGAATATGTTTTCCAGTTAAAAAAGCCTTATAAGGTTTGAAACAAGCCCCTCATGCTTGGTACGATCGTCTAAGCTCTTTTCTACTTGATAACGGTTTTTCAAAGGGAAAGGTTGACACTACTTTGTTTATAAAATCTTTGAATAACAATATTCTTTTGATTCAAGTCTATGTAGATGATATTATCTTTGGATCTACTGATGAATCTCTCTGTCAAGAATTTTCAAAGTGTATGAAGAATAAGTTTGAAATGAGCATGATGGGAGAGCTGAAATTCTTTCTCGGACTGCAAATCAAACAAACCAACAATAGGACGTTCATAAATCAAGCAAAGTACACAAAGGATCTATTAAAGAAGTTCGACATGGAAGCAGTCAAGCCACTTTGCACTCCAATGACGACTTCAACCAAGCTTGATATTGATGAACAAGGCAAACTTGTCGACATACATAAGTATCGATGTATGATCGGTAGCTTACTATATTTAACTGCTAGTCGACCAGACATTATGTTTAGTGTTTGTTTATGTGCACGCTTTCAAGCTAATCCTAAGGAATCACATTTGTGCGCAGTTAAGCGTATCTTCCGATACCTTAAAGGCACTTCTTCTATCGGCTTATGGTATCCCAGAACTACGTCATTTGACCTAACCGGTTATTCTGATGTTGATTTTGCTGGATGCAAAGTAGATAGAAAAAGCACCAGCGATACATGTCATTTCCTAAAAAAAAAGCTATAGTCTCTTGGTTTAGTAAAAAGCAAAATTCTGTTGCATTATCAACAATCGAGGCTGAATATATCGTCGCAGGACGTTGTTGAGCACAAATTTTGTGGATGAAATAAACTTTAGAAGACTATAGATTACATTTTACACATATACCCTTTTTCTGTGACAACACTAGTTCTATTAATTTGACTAAGAATCCAGTATGTCACTCTCCTACTAAACCTATCGAGATTAGACATCACTTTCTTAGAGATCATCAACAAAATAGAGATATAGACCTCGTATACATAGACACACAGAATCAATTAGCTGACATACTCACAAAACCTCTAGCGGAAGATTGTTTCAATTATTTACGTCGAGAATTAAGAATTTTAGATATCAATAATATTAATTAATTTTGTTTTATTAATTATTTATTCGATACTCGATAACTATTTTTGAGACAAGCCTAAAAAGAGTCTGTCTGTCACCATGACTACGGTCGAAGCGAAGCAGTATTTAAGAGTTCCCCGGTGAACTTCCGTTAGCTGGGATAGTACTCCTACAGCTAATCTGAGACAGATGCTGAGTAAAGAATAGTAATTTATAAAATAATATTAATTGTATTATTTTGAGATTTAAAATTACTAAACTTTGAATTAAATATTTGAAACAAATTAATAAAAAAGATGTGGCCCCATCATTATTATTTTTGATGTATATATATAGCCAGGCAACCCTTGGCAAATTCGGCCCGAGTTTGGTCCGAATTTGGCCAGAGTTCGGTTGGGTATATATATGTACCAGCCAGAAATCGAGGCCCCCATCTTCTTCATTCTTCCAAACATCCTCAAACAGCAGCAGCCGTGCCTCCAAACCCTAGATCTTCTCCACCCTTGTTCTTCCAATCCGTGTGGAGATCTTCGTCCAAACTTTGGATTTGTTCGGAGAATTTCGTCCTCAAGAACATATCCAATTCTTGGAAGGTATAATTCTTTCTCTCCTCTACTTTTCAATTCTTAGGTTTTCTAGAATTTTGAGAAAGAATGCCTAAGTTCAATCCCTTCAAGAAGAAGAAGACCAATGCCAATGAAGAGGCATCGTCTTCGGATCCGCATACGGATTGTCTCTTTTTCTCGGTCAAATCGGACAACGGTGCATCGGACGAGTTTTACTTTAAAACTTCCGACCAAGCTTTATTGTGGTATGCCGATTTTATTATACGTACTATTTACACCGGATCACCGATTAAATGGACTATCTTTCCCGATCACCACCCTTACTTTGAGGTATTAGGGTTACAACACTTTGTTACTTTACAATTTTATATTGCTACTAATGCCATTAGATTATTCTATTGTAATTTTGTGTTAGACACTTTTACTGCGAGAACACGTGCCGGAGGGATTGGTATCGAATTCAATGATGAAACATTAGCAGAAATCCTTGGTATTCCAAACGAAGGTGCCCCGCTCGATGATATCATTTATTTTGATTTTTCCGATGGTACGACTCTCGTTAGTTTCAAGAATGAGCTTTGTGCGCCCGCACGCGCTCGTCCTAGAAAGTTCAAGGCTAATAACTTGAACTTATTTAACTACGAATTACATCGCATCATCTATTCCACTTTACTTCCAAAATTTTACTTCCAAAGATGATGTCACTGCACTTGAGCTTTCTGCTCTATATCACATTCTTAAGGGGATTCCTTTTTTTGCCCCTAAGACTATCATTCAGATGATGGGTAGATGTCGCGAAAGAGACCGCAACCTCTCTTATGCGATGCTCATCCCACGTATCTTTCAGAGATTTGACATTGACCTATCCACTTGTGCTGTTGACCCTGAACCTAAGTTCCTCAAACTCTCTCGTCACAGCATTACTACTGTTCCTCCACATACTGCACCTGCTCCTCCTGTACCTACTCCCACTGTACCTAGTCCTCCTCATTCTTACCCTATAACATTTGAGGGTATTCATCAGCACCTATCAGATCTGCAGTCCTTTTATGTTGAGACTTCTAGGAAACATAAGTTCCATGATGTGACTCGGTTCCAGGCTATTGCCAACTCCTTTGCCGATCTGAGATTTACGCAGACGGATCACTCTGCTAGCTCTCTACCTCGAGACCCTTCTGTTTTTAGCTATCGCATTGATGATGAGGCGGTCCACTCTCTGTTCCAGCCAGGAAACGCTTACTATTAGTATCGTACTACTGGTGCCACTCTTCATACTTCTGGAGCTGGTCCTTCTGGACATGCTATCGCTGCAGCTGATGACGATGATGATGAGGATGATGACTTTTGAGATGTTATGATTTTTGAGACTGTTATTTTTGTCTTATGTTTACTTGAAAATGCTCCGACATTCCAAGTTATTATCAGCACCTTTTATTTTAGTTATTATGTGACTCTTCATAGACATGGTTTTTATTATGCCTCAGTTTGGCATATTAGTTTATTATTCAGCACTTTATTTGTTTCAGTTTTATTCTAGCATTATCTCTCTTTCTGCTTCATATTAAAACTGCCAGTGACAAATAACAATATCCTTTTAAATGTTTCTACCATGCCTGTGATGAATGTTTTATATATATTTTTTTGTGTTTCTTCACTGTTTGTTACTTATACATTTATTGCGGGGGAGATTTCCTATTTGCAATTATTTTGCTAAGTGACAATGGGGGAAAAATAGATCTAACATCTTTATGTAGACAGGTTATGAACAATTTCTTTTGATATTTGAATTAATCCATACTTAGCTGTTATATCGGCAAGGTTTGTCAATTATCAAAATGGGGGAAATTGTTGGCCCATTGGTCATGGTTAAACCTGATTTTAATAATTGATCAAACTCTGTCTCGATATAAATACAAGCCAATTCAGATGTTTACCTATGACGTTTTGGACACTGCTCAATGATGGATATCACCTATCTTCAAGACTGAAGCTGTTTGCCATTCAGAATGTATTTCCTTTGAAGCAATATAATTTTTCAATTTATTGAGTCTAGGAATACATTATACACCGAGTCGTACTGGCAAATAGGCCATCCGAAATCATTTTTCAAAACCACCCTATCCTTTTACAAATGACCTATGTTTTTGAAAAACATCCTTTTTACAAAAAGCTTCTGAAGGACTTTTCAAAAAGCCAAATTAATTTTTCTCAAAAATGAACTGGCAGAACCCTAGCAGAACTCGGCTATAGTTCGGCCAGAGTTCGGCCAAGATGAACGTTAGTGAACGTTTGATTTTGAACTTGGTCACCCTTCAGTTGCGGTTTGTTACAAAGAGTTCTGTCCGAATTCTGCCCGAATTCTGTTAGAGTTCTGTCTTTGGAAAAATTATAAATAGAGAAGTATTTCGATCATTTCAAATCACCAATTCACTTTCAATCTCTTCTCTTCTAAAGCTTACATTTCTTCCAAAGAGTTCTAAAAAAAATTCATTTTCAAATCCCAAGCCAGTTACAACCCTCTAGTCGATTTGCCAGTGCGGTACGGTCTAGAAGTTTCAGAGCGATTCTAATCAGAGGCTTGATAGAAGATACAACTCTTCACAATTGAAGTTGGTCGAGTTCTTCGTATCAAAGCTCGCATTTATAGAAGTTGCAAGGACTTCGTATGAAAACTTGCGGGATTTTCCAATAGTGGATTCAATTGTAAGCTAGAGTTCTTTCGACTGGACTAGTCCTCACAAAAGGAAAACCAGTATAAATCTCGGTGTTTGCGTTTGCCTTCTGATCACTTTAAATTTCTGTCATTTACTTTGTGATTATTTTTATATCTGTGATCTAACTGCTAACAAGTTTTTTAATTAGCAATATTTCACTGTCTACTCAATTCACCCCCCCTCTAGAGTATTCTGCTTTACGATTTCGTTCCTACAGGGTCTTCTTCTTAGTTTTATTAGTGACTGCAATATCTTTTCTTATTGCCTTAATCTATGTTCATCACTTCATTTTGGTCTACTCCAAGTCCTGTCATCCCCATTAGCATCTAATTTAGCTGTCGGTTTTCCACCTGTCATACCTCGAACCATTCCTCACTCATCTACAATTGCATCCATCTATAATTGCATTCGCCTTTAGTTTCCTATGGAAACACTTATATTTTTTTGTATTAAGTTTGTTGCCACTCATCCATCTCAACATTCTCATATTAGTTATAGTTTAATCATTTATTGGTTGCTAAAGAAAATAAACCAAGCTAGTAATCATGGTTGGGCATATAGTCGTCTGATAGGATTATTGATTTATTGATTTATTTATTATTATTTGATATTAATTTGAATGGTATTCTATGATCATACAACACTCCAGAATCACTTCAAACTCCAACTACCCTATTTTATACGTATGAATAACGTCCATAATGTCACCATCATGATTAAAGAGGGGATGATGGTCCTAAGATAAGTTGCACGGATACTCCTCCAAAGGATTGTATCTGAATCCACAATGTCCCCATCAATATTTCGACCGTCTTGTTTGTATTCGAATCTATGCCTTCAACTATGCAACCTAGGTTCTTGGTAATGAAAGGATTCGCTCTTAGACATGTCCAAAGATATCAATATCATGACCACTTATAATGTTAGCTAATACTTACATAGTTTATTATCTTATCTAGAAAATATGATTAGAATGTTGTTGGTCATAGATGTGCAGGATATTATTAAAAGGCGTCAGTCCCAGATTATTACTTTGCTGAAAGATCCAGATATCAGGTATTATTTTAGTTATTGCTTAAATATTTTTGCATCTACCAGAAATATTGGGATAACTCTACATTTCTTTACAATTTTATAAGTTGTTAATTGAGTATAAATCTTAATTTCATTTAAATTACATGAGTTCTTATTGGAATTTTTTTCTTGTAATAGGATGATGTTGGAAATAATGGTTCGGATGCTAATTTTAGAAATGACTTTGAAGAATAATTTAAAAGCTCCAATTTTATAATATTATTGACTTTGTTATATGTAGGCCTGGAAATTTCTTTTAGATTTGACATTACAAGTTTATTGTACTTAAGATACATTGTTTCTTTATGTCACATTTTTTATATCAATAAATGATTACAACATTATCTTTTTACTTTATTGTTAATGTATTCATGTTTTACTATTAATTTCAAATGTTATGAGAAAAGTGATTCTATTTTAGGACAATTAATTCTATCAGAACTAATAATTATTATGACAGGTAACCATTTCTGATGTCATTTTTTTATTTTTTTTCAATTGCTATGGTGATCAGAAAAAATAATTTCGACTACACGAATTTTAGTTTTCGACTAGTTTAGCAATCGTAAACAAAATTTTTTGAGGATCTATTTTTATCGAAAATAAACTTGCAATCGTTTTTCGATAAGGTTAATTCTTTTTTTGCTTCTACCTTTATTGTTGGAAATTTTTATTACCGACAAACAAAATGTGGTCGCAAATAAATCGTCTATCGTAAATAGTATTTCCGAGAAACACTTATCGTCGAAAACACATTGTCGAAAAATAAATTGTTTGTCGTGTTTGTAAATAGTTGTGACCACCAATTCATTATTTGCGACGACGCACTATCATCGCAAATATCATCTTCTTATATTCCTAAAGCTTGTTACGACAATAGAAAAATAAATACGAGGGTCAACACTGCTCGCAAAGACTCACATTTCTGACGATTGGTCGAAAAATACTTTTTTCGATGCTAGTATTTATGAGGGCATACGATGGCCTTTTACCCTCAGAAAAGACTATTCGGAGAAATAATTGCCTTCTAAAATAAAGGTTTTTTTATAGTGTGTGACTCCGTGGTATGAATCAAGATCGGGTCTTGTGTCAGGAAAGTTGTACGATTAAAATAAAGCACGAGAAAGTGTGTTTGAGTGGGACACAAAGGTCATTGGTGTAGAGTGTCTCGACTAGATCATGCATGTGAAGTTGGTTTTGAAAAAAACAACTAGTCTTGTGCTCCTAAATTAAAAGTCACGGCAACATGCATATGATAATAAAAAATAAAAGTGGGAATTCATTAATAACTTAGAAATTCATAATTAATCGTATTTAAGCTCTAATTAATCTAAATAAATTCTAATGATAATTTTAGTACAAGTACATTTGTCTTTAATAAAGTTAATACCAAAATGGCTTATGCTGAGTAGGTTATATTTTAGCTCAGTTACTAGACAAACATCTTTAATCATAGGATTGGGAGCCTAACCAATGTTGTCGATACCTACTATATATCCTTTTAAATTGTTACCGAAAGAGACGTATCCTTCTTTCTTCTTCGACTGTGTGGCAAATATAGAAGCATCACCGGTCATGTGCCGTAAGCAACCGCTGTCGAGGATCCACTTGCTCTTAGCATGAGTAGGGTGTTCCACCTACGAATAAGTTTGTAGATGAAACTTTTGGTACCCATTTCTTGTAGGGTCCAGACATGTTAGTCTTTGGTATCCATGCACATATATTTAAATTAACTAATTTTTTTACTCTAGATACAGGTGAGATATGACCAATGGTGCCACAATAGTGACATCTAGCATGCTGAGTGTTAGGTACAGTTTGTCATGCATAATTGGTAGGTCTTGGTGTTCTAGTTAGATATTTGTAATAGAATGCATGTCGGTTAGTCGTCTTGGGCAAAGGTTTGGCTATGTTTGGTCTGACAGTATTGGGTTAACCAGTATTAGTTTTGACTGTGTTCCGATATTTTGGTAATTGACACATGTTAGGGCAGGAAGCAGCAACTTTAGGCTATTTTTCTAACCTAATTTCCAACATTTTGGAGGTATCATAAAGTGTGTTATAGTCAGCAGTAAGTGCATCATTTCTGACTAGTGCATAGTGATGGCTCTTCTTCTCTTTGAGTATATCTTCCTCAAGTTAGCAATGTTCTTGTCTTTTTTTTTGGATAAACATGTAGTCTCATGTAGTTGTACTTGGTAGAAGAAAGCTCACCAGTTTTACTAGGGTTCTCACTATTTCTAACCTCAGTTAGAAAGTCAGTAAGTCTCCTATTTCACCTTTGTACACTTTGAGTACCTTCTTAGAGTTTTGGCATTCACGAATCAATTTTCTATGGTCATCTAAGAGGTCACTAAAAGCTTTACATAACTGGTCAAAGATAAAATCATCATATGCATCAAACAGAGAATTTGAGTTTACTTGATCATATGCCATCAAGCATACATTTGCAGTATCATCTGATTAGTCATCTTCTGAATTGCTGGCTTCGCTTTCATACCAAATGCTTGTGTTGGCATATCTTTTGGAAGTAGATTTCTTCAAGTAACTCTTTTTATACTTGTTGCCTTTCTTGATTGATGATAATGTTGTTGGATAGTCCTTTTTGATATGTCATTTCTTCTTGCAATCGTAGCAGATTGGATCTTCTTCATTGTTGTTGTGGTTGCTGTTGTGTTCCTCCATTCTTCGGTTGAACATCATGAACTTCTTTAATAGGAGAGCTTGATCTTCAGTGTCGGAGTCACTGTCGTCAGAATCTTCTTCGACAGTTATTCGTTGTTGACCTTTGGAGGTGATTAATTTTTCCTTCGGTACGGTGTCTTCAAAATCTTGAAGTTCCATCTCGTGAGTGAGTAGCTTTCCTATGAGTGTTTCAAGAGACATGGTAGTAAGGTCGTTCCCTTCAACTATCGCCATAACCTTCGAAATCTAGTTCTTTGTAAGAGCTTGCAACACCTTGCGAATCTTTTTATGGTTATTGTATTCCTTGCCTAGGGACGACAAAGAATTAACAATATCCAGAAATCTTGTAAACATTTGTGTAACAGACTCATTCGGTTTCATCTTGAATGCCTCATACTCTTAAGTAAGTCTATTGATCTTGGATCCTTGATTTATGTAGTGCCTTCGTGAGTGACTTCGAGAAGTTTTCTTACCTTATTAGATGTTGTGTATGTAGACATGATGTTGAATTTAGTCATGTCTAAAGCATAAAATAAAGCATTAATAGCACGTGCGTCAAGACTGGTTTCTTTCTTTTCAAAATCAATACTTATCATGTGCTTTTTCAACCAAATTTCCATTAATAATATGTGAAGGCTTTTTATAGCCGTCAACTACAATTGATCATAGGTCAAAATCTAGAGATTTTAAAAAGAAACTCATATGTGTTTTCTAGTAAGTGTAGTTAGTACCATCAAACAGTGAGGCTCTGTTTGTGGCTTGGCCACTCTGATACAAATTGTAGGAATGAAATGTAAAGAGATATACTCTAGAGGGGGTGGAATAGAGTAGGCAACAGAATGTTATCTATTAAAAAAAGTTAGGAGCAAGATCCCAGAAATATATCACAGTTATGAGTAAGTAAAAGTAAGATGCAAAGAGCAAACTCAAAGACAACAATGTATATTGGTATCCCTCTTGTGCGGACTAATCCAGTTGAGAGAACTCTAGCTCCCAGTTGAAATCCACTATAGAAAAATTATAAGTTTTTATCCAAAGTCCTTGCAACTTCTACAAACGCGAGCTTTGATCCGAAGTACTCGACCAACTTCAATTGTGAAGTGTCTCACTTCTATCGAAAGTCTTGATTACAATCACTCTGAACTTCTTGACCGTCCCGCACTGACAAATCGACTAGAGGATTGTAACTGGCATAGGATTTAAAATTGAAAGATTAGTAGGGCATTGGAAGATAGTAGTAAGCTTAGAGAGAAGAGAGATGGAAGTGAATGAGTGTGCTAAAATGGTAGAATTTTTTCTCTATTTATAGGATTTCCAAAGGGAGAATTCGGACAAAATTCGAGCAAAATTCTATGAGAGAATCTCAACATATAGCCGTTGCATCCGTAACTGCGGGAAGACTGGTTTAAAATCAAATGTTCAGGATATTTGAACTCAGGCCAAATTTGGGACAAATTTGCCAAAAATTTTGCTGGTACAGAATAGGTTAATTTTTGGGTTTATAACTCAGTTTTTGGGCTTTCGAATTTTCAAGCGATTAGGAAGTAGTTTGGGCTTTTATGAGTGGACTTGTTTTCAAAATGATAGGGTATTTTGAAAATGTTTCTTGGGTAGCCTATTTGTCAGTACGATACGATTTACATTGCATTTCCAGACGCAATAAAATATAAAAATGCATTGATAATTGAAATACAGATGCGACGACAAATACAACTCCAAGTCTTGAACGGTAAAAGATACAGGTTGTTGCAGTTCGTCCAAGTAGCCTTTATATCGAGATAGGGTTAGATAAATTATTAAAATTTGGTTAGACCATGACCAATGGGCTAACATTAGCAACTTAGATTGATGTAAAAATTTAAAGCACTGTATAGTCTTACATTTTATCTGAATCAAGAAGGCCTAATTTTCGACAGATAAAGTTGAAAAGATTTTCAGCCAAAGGTTTAGTAAAGAAGTCTCCTAACTGATCCTCTGTGTCAACAAATTGTAAACATATGCCCCCGTGTTGTTGATAATCCCTTAAGAAATTATGTCTAATTTCTATGTGCTTAGTACTCGAGGGGCAAATTGGAATCTTTGTGAGATTAATGGTGCTAGTGTTATCACAAAATATAGTAATATTTTTGTAGTGCAGATCAAAGTCTTCTAGGGTTTGTTTTATCCATAAAATTTGTGCACAACAACGTCCTGCAGTGATGTATTCAGCCTCTGTTATTGAAAGTGCGACAAAATTTTGCTTCTTACTAAACCAAGTGACTAGAGACTTTCCTATGAAATGATATGTGCCACTAGTACTTTTCTGATTGACCTTACATCCAACAAAATCAGCATCCGAATAACCAATAAGATCAAAGGATTTAGTTTTGGGATACCATAAGCCGCTCGTTAAAGTACCTTTAAGGTATCGGAGGATACACTAAACGGCGCACATATGTGATTCTTTAGGATTAGCCTAAGCGACTGGCAGTTAGATATAGTAAACTGCCAACAATACCTCGATACTTACGTATATCTGTAGGTTTGCCACTTTCGTCCAGGTCTAGCTTTGTTGATGTTGCCATTGAAGTTCTGATTGGTTTGATATTGTCCATGTCAAACTTCTTGAGCAACTTCTTTGTGTACTTATCTTGATTAATAAACATTTCTTATGAAGTTTGCTTGATTTGTAAGCCGAGGAAGAAGTTGAGTTCTTCCATCATACCCATTTCAAATTCTTGCTGCATACTCTTAGCAAACTCGTTACATAGCATCTCATTAGTAGATCAAAAATATGATATTATCAACATAAATTTGTACTAAAAGTATTGAATTAGCAGAAGTTTTTATAAAAAGGGTCGTATCAACTTTTTCTTTTGAAAGACCATTTTTAAGTAGAAAGAACTTAGGCGCTCATACCAAGCACGTGGAGCTTGTTTGAGTCCATATAGTGCCTTTCTTAGCTTGAATACGTGGTCAAGATGTTTGAAATCAAACTAGGGGATTGTTTAACAAAAACTTCTTCTTCGATAAAACCGTTTAGAAAAACACTTTTAACATCTATTTGAAATAATTGTAAAAACTAGTAAAAGAACAAAGCATTCGAATGGATGCTAGTCGAGCAACTGGAGCATATGTCTTATTGTAGTCAATACCTTCCTCTTGCTTTTAACCTTAAGCTACAAGACGTGCCTTGTTGCGTATAACTGAACCATTCTCATTTACTTTGTTTTGGAACACCCATTTGCTGCTAATGATTGAATAATCATTTGGTTTAGAAACAAGTTCCCAAACTTGATTACGATCAAATTGGATGAGTTCCTCTTGCATAGCAGAAATCCAAAATTTATCAGTAAAAGCCTCTCATATATTCTTAGGTTCTATCTTAGAGATGAAAGCAACATTTGCAATGATACCTTTATTAAAAGAGCTGTACTTACACCATTGGATATATCACCTATTACCAATTTCATTGGATGATATATCGAGAATCTCAGGCTCTTAGGCAGATCGTCCAGATGAGTTGATGTGCTTATATTCATGGGTTTGTCATTTTCTTGAACTACATCATCATCGTCACTTTTATGTAGTAGTTGTTGGTTGAGCTCATCAAATGTGATGTTGATTGAATATTCATTGGTTAGCAATTGCTTGTTGAAAACCCGATAGCCTTTGGTTTTGGCTTTCTGCTATGCAAGAGGAACTCATCCAATTTTCCTAGATTATCTTGAGTATTAAAAATAAAGCACTTGCAGCGAAAAACTTTATAATAGCTTATATTAGAAATTCTATCAAACCAAAGCTCATAGCATATCTTTTTCGATATAATTCGAATAAGATCCCTATTGAAAACATGGTATGCTGTATTTACAGCTTTTGCCAAACAATATTTTGGAAGATTGTACTGATTTAACATGACTCTAGCCATGTCACCAAGAGCTTTGTTCTTCCGCACCACAACACTGTTTCGATGAGGAGTTCTGGGACAGAAAAGTTCATACGAAAAATTATTTTCTTTGTAAATATTTTTTAAATCAGTATTTTCAAATTCGTCTTTATGATCACTTCGGATGCGAGTAATCATGAAACCCTTTTTATTTGTACCTTTTTAACAAAAGCGAGTAATGCTTCATTTTTGTTTACAAGAAAGAAAACCCATGTGTATATAAAAAAATCATCTACAATGACATATGCATAAAGCATACTGCCAAGACTAGCAACCCTGCCAGCTCCAAATAAGTCCATATGCAGAAGTTGAAGGGGGTATAGAGGTACTTACAATATTTATTGACTTAAATAAGGATTGTAGGCTTGTTCTTCTCACAGTTAGAACATACCATATACTTCTTAAATAAAATATCTAGTAGGTGTCTTACCAGTTTCTTTGTGGATATTCTTGAGATGGTATCCACATTCGCATATCCTAGTCGCATATGCCATAGCCAGCTGGCATTCTTGTTGGCATATAGACACCTTCCAGCATGCTTAGTATCTTTTGATAGATAAAAGATATAAATATTATCTTCTTTTATACCTTCAAATATGATATTATTGATAGTCCTTTCATATATGGAAAATTTGTCTTTTATGAAGTTAATGCCATAATCGTGATCAACAAAATGAATTATGCTGAGTAGATTGTGTTTTAATTTTGTAACTAGACAAACATCATTGATGACATGATAGGGAGGAATACCTACATTACCATTACCAATGATATAGACCTTATGGTTGTTACCAAAGGAAACACATCCTTCATTCTTTATCGATAACGTTGCAAATAAGATGGCATCACCGATCATATATAGTGAGCAGCCGCTATCTAGAATCTACATGCTCCTAGCATGAAAAGGAAGTTCCACCTATAATACAAGTTGTAATGTAACCTTTGGTACCTATTTTCTCGTGGGTCCTACTGTATTAGTTTTGGTACCCATGCATAAATATTTGTGCTTACCAATTTTCTAGTTCTACAGAATCTAGAAATATGCTATTTTCTTCCACAGTAGTGACATATGGCAAGGTTGTTGGTGCTAAGTACAGGATGATAGGTCTGCTTGTGTGAAGTTTGTCCTTTGTGATTTACAAGGATATCTATAGTAGAATGCATGATTGTGTGGTACGGTGTGTTACAATTTGCATGCATAGTGATGAGACTGGTGTGTTCTGTATGCATGATGATAAGATCTGCTATCCTTTCTTGGATAAGTCTTATTGTGCGTGCTCAATGAACTCGTGTTAGGTTGGATGATAGGTTGTTCAACCATTTTACCCAATATAGTCTCTAATCTTTTAGAGCTAGCACACATTTTATCATAATTAGTAATTAAAGCATCTATTCTAATAGTAGCTATACTATACTTCTTCTTTTCGAATTCAAGTTCCTCCTTGAGTTTAGTATTCTATTGAGATCTCTTATCAGTGTAATCAAGAGCCTCACGAAGACTAAGCTTAACTTAGGATATCTCGTCTTGGTTAATGCAAGAAGACGTATCCTTAACTTCTCATAGTAGAGTAGTAATTTTTTCAATCTCAGTTTGATAAGATTGAATATCTTTCTTAGCATGCTTGAACTTACGAAGGAGCTTTCTATATATTTCTAATAGGTCACTGAAGGAATCACCTAATTCATCAAAAGTGAAATCATCATAGTTAGTTTTATTTAATACTATCAGTTAGTGACATAAAGCAGAGGTTTGCAGATTCTTGAGTCTTTTCTTCTTCTTTAGACTCACTTGCTTCACTCTCATGCCAGATGCTTGTGTTAGCATACTTTCTTGATGAAGTTCTTCTAGATGGGCAATCACTTCGGCTTCTTTTCTTTATCATCAGGCATTCCCTCTTTATGTGGCCAGGCTTCTTGCAGATATAGCACATTACTCTTCATCACTGTTGTCGTTAGACTCCTTATTTGATGTCTCAAATATCGAAAATTTTAGGAAGTTTCTGGTCATCAGGGCAACGTCATCTTCTTGAGAATCATCGCCGTCAGAGTCATAGTTGAAGGCTTTCTTGTGATGATGTGTCTTGAGAGCAATCGTCTTTTCTTTTGGAGCGGGCTCTTCAAATTCCTTCAGACTAACCCGTGAGTCATTAGCTTCCCCATGAGTGTCTCGAGGGTCATTGTTGTCAGACCATTTTCCTCAACGATTGTTGTGGTCTTGGGATTCTCGTTCTTGGTGAGTCCTCTGAGTACCTTTCGGACCTTTTCGTAATTTTTGTACTCCTTGTCAAGAGAGGATAGAGGGTTGACAATATCTAGGAACTGTGTAAACATTTGAGTTACTGTCTTATTCTGCTTCATCTTGAATGCTTCATATTCTTATGTTGGACGACTGATCTTTGATTACTTTTGCGGTTCCTTCATGAGTGACGTCAAGAAGTTTTCATACTTCGTGTGAAGTGGTACAAGTAGAGACCCTATTGAATTCAGTTATGTCTAAAGCACAAAATAATGTGTTAATAGATTTACATCGAGACTGGCATGTTTCTTTTCTGTGTCTGTTTATTTATTATGGGGCTGCTCAGTATGGTTGCCATCTGTGATTATTCTAGGTGGCTTGTGATACCCATCAATTAATATAGACCACATGTCAAAATCAAGAGACTTTAAGTAGAAGCTCAAACGTGTCTTCTAGTATGTGTAGTTGGTACCGTCAAATAGGGGTAGCCTATTTGTCGGTTGTCCTTCTCCATTATTGGTGTGGATAGATCAGATAGTTGCCATAACTCTAGGATGTTAGTTCGGTAGTTAGAGATCTAGCTCTGATACCAATTAAAGGACCATTAGGCATCTCTAGAAGGGGCTGAATAGAGTTCAGCAAAAATATCTATCCAATAAAAATATTCTAAGTGAAGATAGAGTGTAACCAACAGAATAAAATTATGTGTGTGTGTAAGACAAGTATTAAAAATAGAAGAGTTTAGAGAGGAAACACAAACATGGATATTTTATCATGGTTTCTCTCTTAGAGGACTAGTCCAGGCCCGAGAACTCTTGCTCGGAGTAGAATACTCTATAGTAACAATTGTAAAACACAAGCTTTGAATCCGAAATACTTGCAGCTCCTTACACCATGTGCTTTTTTGCGAAGGCACAATGACTTCAAAACCACAAGATTTTATCCGAATTGCTCATCGACTTCAGAATAGAAGAGAAGCTTTTATAGACCAAGCTTTTACAACTCGAACAGACTTCTAAACTGAGATCGCACTTGAAACTAGAAGGCTGGAGAGATGATCTCGAAGATGGAAAGGATTAGCTCAGAGACTTTCTAGGTGAGTAAGTAAGAATGTGAAAATCTATCTTTATTTGTAGACTTTTTATGGACCGAGTTCTGATAGAGTTCTGATGGATATTTGAATTTTTTTGAACGTTGGCAACCACAATATCTGGGAGTTCACAACTGTTTGGATTTTCTAGGAATGCCAAGGCCGAGTTTAGTCTGGGTTTGGCCAGAGTTCGGTTGGTAGAATAAGTATAGATTTTTGGTTTGTTTTGAAATAATTTATGGTTGGGCTTTTTGTAGATGGGTTTGGAGGCTTTTTGAGTGGACTTGTTAGATTTATATGAGTGGACTTCTGGTATCAAGTGTGACTCAATGTACACAGGTCTAGACTCAACAAAATAAAAAAATTATATGACTGACCACAAGTACAACCTTCAAGCACTAAAATATTGTTGAAACTTCATGTGAGTCATTGCATCATATCGAGACATGGTTTAGTTAACTATCAAAATCAAATTGACTGAGACCGAATGGGCCAATACTAGGGAACTTACGTGGACTAGTTATGTAACATTATATCCATGTAGGAGCCAAAGTGACATGTAAAATCTTTTCCTAATTTAGACTAGTTTTTCCATGAGACCTAATGATCTAGTAAGCATGTACATATGAATACCTATATGTTGTAGGCATATAGTAGAAGCCTTGTTTGACACCAATAAACCCTAGTTATGGCCATACGTAGTTATAAATTAGTAGGCTTAGCATACCTTAGCGTAATAGCTAACTGGTAGTTGTTGTGTATTCGTAGGCGCTCATGACAACTCGAACGTGGTTCCAGAAGAAGGATCGTTGGTTTTTCATCTTGGAGATCTAGTCAAGATACATTGCCTTTGTCATACTAATTAAATTATATTTCTGTTTATGTGCTTTTATTAGTTGTAGCTGTGTGTGCCCGAGTATGACTTGGATATTATCGATGATGGCATCGATATTATGGATTGTGTGTTTGACTTAGAGTTAGTGGACAGACCTGTAGTTGTGAAGTTATTGCTATAACTTCCATGGCATTGACACGTATCATTACACGAAAAAGTGAGTGCAATTCTATATGGAAAGAGCTTGCGCACTTGACTGGTCATTAGTGCGTCAATCCATTGGATAGTTAGATTGTGTCTAGGTAAGGTGAGTTTGAATTAAGATATGATTTTTCCAAGTTGTAGATACAACTTGTACATTTTATGTGCAGCGAAGACTATTAATAGGAATAAGGGACAACCATTTTAGACTCCGTAGTCTTAAGAGGAGATTGCGGAGTCATTAGCTTCAGTGCTACCCAGGGAGGGGTTTATGGTTACCCAATTATAGAGATTGGCTTGTGATCCAACATCGACCCACGCTTCGATGATGTATCCTTATTTACCTACCCATACATTCCAAAGTCGTCTTTAAAATGCATTTACTAGATGGTTAGTTCATACATGATCTTTATGTAGTATTTATATTTATTTATTATTTATATTATGGCATATTTTTCTGTATCATGTTATGTCCCTCTGAGGACCTGGTGATCTCTCTAGGTATTTGCTGGACTTCATGCTTAGAGTTGTTGTTAATGTATTTCTATAAGATTCAGGTATCACTAGTGGTACCTGTTTACTTCCTCTTGCACTTTATATTTCTGTTATGACTTTTGTTGCTGTTATAGCCTAGTTTACATGCTTATATTATTCTTCGAGTCTACTCAAACATATATATTAATGGACTGCAGACCATGGCACATATTATTTATTCTTAATTTTTATTTATTATTGGATTAGGACATAGTTGAGGTAGCGTATGTTTAGTATACTTTTACAACATAGTACATATGGAGTAAGTCTATTAAATTAGAAAGTTATTCTAGATCGTAACAGCTTGCATCGCCTCGTCCTAATTTCTTACTTATTTTATTGGTGACTTCTGTTGACACAAAATCACAGTCAACCATATATTGATACAATTGACAACATGATACTTGTAATATTTTAATACGACACATGAAGACTGAATTTGGTACAAGCCAGACGACAGCTCGCACCTGCAATGCTTCACAGTTTGAGTCTATATTTTACACTTTATTTGAGTCTAGACTTATGTAAACTGAGCTGTGCTGAGCATTTTGAGACTTAGACTATACCTATACCTCAAGTCAAAAACCCCACCAAACATCCAAACAGCCTATTGGCCCATTGGACCCATTCTGTGCTCTGGAGACAGAGTTCGGGCCGAACTCTGCCTCCACACAGAGTTCGGGCCGAACTCTGCCTCCTAAATTCCAGGACCCTAATTTTTAGGGTTAGCTGGATACAAGTTGTCCAACGACCAAATTTTTGAATGTTCCAACCAAAATTCTGGCCGAATTCTGCCTGTATGGTATCCTATAAATAGGCCATGAATTCTTTCATTTTCATTCATCCAATCTTCTCTTCTCTTCTCTCTAAAGACTTATACAAGCCATACCCTTCTCATCTACTAGCTACAAGCTCCCTAAGCCTGAAAGTGCTCAGTACTTTTCAGATAGGAGTTTGTGCAAGAGTTCAAGAAGTCTCTTGGAAAACTCCAAGCATCGCCACTGCGATCTCTGTAAGAAGTTGACGTGCTCTTCTGAAGAAAAGGCACGGGATGTAACTACTATTTCACAAATAGTGGATTTAATCCTGAGCTAGAGTTCTCAGGCCTGGACTAGTCCTCCACGTGGGAAACCAGGTTAAAATCGGCTGTGTTTGCGTATGCTTTCTTGCTCTTTACTATTTCCGCATTTACTCTGATTATTTTCTGCTGGTAAAAGACTTTATTTTTTAATAGGACATTATTGTCATAAACTCTATTCACCCCCCCTTTAGAGATGCCTATTGGTTTTTCAATTGGTATCAGAGCTCTGTTCTCTCAACAAGGACTAACATCCTAGAGCTGATCCATGGCAACAACACAATCCATGATTTTCAATCACGGTGAAGGGCAGTCCACTCATAGGCCTCCCCTATTTGATGGAACCAACTACACCTATTGGAAAATAAGGATGAGTTTTTATCTCAAGTCGCTAGACTTCGACCAGTGGACCATTGTCACCGATGGTTACAAAAAGCCCGTCAGGATAGTTGTCAACGGTGATCTCGTTGAGAAACCCCATGACAAATATTCTGACGAGGAGAAGAAAAAGGCGAGTCGAGGCGTGAAAGCTATTAATGCTGTATTTTGTGCTATAGACAGGAATGAGTTCAACAAGGTCTCAACATGTACTACTGCTCATGAAGTATGGAGACTTCTAGAGGTGACGCATGAAGGAACCACCGAAGTCATGGAGTCAAAAATAAGTCGTCTCACTCAAGAATATGAGGCTTTCAAGATGAAGCCAAATGAGACGATCACACAAATGATTACAAGATTCTTCGACATCATCAACCCCTTGTCTTCTCTCGGCAAACAATATACAAATCACGAGAAGATCCGCAAGATACTTAGGGGGCTACCAAAGATTTAGAACCCTAAGGTGACAGCCATCATAGAAGAAAATGATCTCACGACTATGTCTATGAAGACTTTGATGGGAAAGCTGATGACTCATGAGCTTGACCTCAAAAACTTCGAAGAGCCTGCTCCTAAGGCAAAGGAGATTGCCCTTAAAGCTCACCGACGAAGGGCTGATCCTGAAGAGACGGATGACGACAACTCGGAAGGTGAAGATCAAGCTCTCCTTGTCCGCAACTTCAAGAATTCCTTCGCTTCAATCGAAGAAAGAAGGAACCACAAGAAGATGACGAAGAAGAGCCAACATGCTACGGTTGCAAGAAGACTGGACACGTCCGAAAAGACTGTCCATTCACAAAGAAGAGCAACTGATATAAGAAAACATATAAGAAAGCTTCCTCAAAGAAATATGCCAACACAAGCATTTATCATGAAAGCAAAGCTAGTGACTCCGAGGAAGAAAAAGACTCTCCTCAAAACACCGCCAATGTTTGCCTAATGGCTACATCCGACAAGGTAACTAGCGAAACTCTCGATGATTTCACTTTTGACGAACTTGGTGATGTATTCAATGATTTACTCAATGACCACAAGAAAGTCATTAGTAAATATAAACACGCCAAGGAGAAGATCAAAAGTTATGAAGTCGATATTCAAAGACTCTCTTCATTGCTTGATAATATTAGAGACACTTCACCCACAGAAGTCACAAATGAGGTGTCTAAGCTTAAATTAAGCCTACATGATGCCGAAGCACGTATTGAAAAGCAAGCACGAAAGATCACAGCACTCAACACTGAGATTGCTGAAGAAAAGAATAGACACAAGATCTCTATCCCTAAGATTTATGGGTTGAATACTAAGATTGATAAACTGTAGGCTATCTCTAAGAAGTTAGAGACTATATTGGAAAAATATGTTGCTCAACCTCAAACCCAATCACATGAGACACACACAAAGCATGACACTATTCATACTAGTCAACCATGTCATCCACCTACAACATGTAATCATGCTTATATATACACTCACTTTCATAAAGTACACAAACCATATGCACGTAGAAATAATTCTCATATGACACATAATCACCATGCTACACATAGATACAATCATCACTATGTTGTACATAAACAAAATCACCATCATACTGTTAATAGATATAAACATCATCCTGCAGCCACTTATAGTCATCATCATGCTCCACACCACTCTCACCACTCTACATATAGACATCATCAACATGCTTCTAGCATAAATAGGAATGCTATTTGTACTTATTGTGGAATACATGGACACATTTCACCACAATGTAGAGTTAGGAGATTAGTAGATAGAAACATATATGCATGGTTGCCGAAAACTAACTTTTCAGGACCCTCAAGAACTTGGGTACCAAAGGTCACATCTACTCTTGATGTAGGTGGACCTTCCCTCCTCAACTAAGAGTAAGTGGATTCTCGATAGTGGATGCTCCGAAATATGACAGGAGACGCAAATCTTTTCGCATCACTATCGATGAAGAGGGAAGGGTATGTATCCTTCGGCAACAACCTTAAAGGGTATATCATTGGTAATGGTACTATAGGTCATCCTCCTTCTCCTGTAATAAAGGATGTCTGCCTAGTGACCGAGTAAAGCATAACCTGCTCAGCATAAGTCATCTTGCTGATCATGGGTATGATATTAACTTCGGACAAAATAAATACTTTATTTATGATAGGTCAACAGGAGACATTGTTTTTGAAGGGATAAGAGAGGATAATATTTATATTTTTTATCTATCTAAAGATACTAACAGTGCAGGAAGATGTCTCTATGCTCACAAGGATGAAAGATTACTATGGCACCAGCGTCTTGGTCATGCCAATATGGATACTATATCCAGACTATCGACCAAGAAGCTAGTCAGAGGCTTGCCCGACATCACATTCAAAAAGGACACGGTATGTGCCAAATGTGAATTGAATAAGGCAACCAAGTCCTCATTTCATTCCATAAACTCCGTAAGTACTACTAGACCATTGCAATTACTTTATATGGATTTATTTGGCCCTAGTAGAGTAGCCAGTCTTGGTGGAAAACTCTACTTTATATGGATTTTTCTAGATTTACTTGGGTTTTCTTTCTTACAAATAAAAGTGATGCTATTTCTGTTTTTAAAGTATTTACTAAAAAGGTTCAAAACGAAAAAGGCTACATGATTACTCGAATCCGAAGTGATCATGGAGGCGAATTCGAAAATAGTGATTTTGAAAAGTTTTGTGACTTAAATGGTTTTTATCATGAGTTTTCTTGTCCAAGAACTCCTCAACAAAATGGTGTTGTGGAGCGGAAGAATAGGACTCTTGGCGATATGGCTAGAGTTATGTTAAATAAATTCTCTCTTCCGAAATATTTTTGGGCTGAAGCTGTCAGTATAGCGTGCCATATTTTAAATAGGGTACTTATTCGTCCTATTACGAGTTTCATATTTTTGAGTTTTTGGTTGACAATGTTTTATCCTTAACACCAAAGACAACTTAGGCAAATTTTATTCCAAAGCTGACGATGGTATATTCCTTGGCTATACGGCCAAGAGCAAGGGATATAGAGTGTTCAACAAACGCTCATTAATTATGGAAGAGTCTACAAATGTGACTTTCGATGAAGATAACAGTGCAGCAGCTACTCTTGATGATGATGTTGAGCCATCAACTTCTACTCCAATGAACACAGCCACTGAAACCAATTCTCTGGAGGGCTTGCCAAAGAAATTTTCGTTCAAGCCGTCCCATCCAAAAAATTTGGTTATAGGTGATGTTTCACGTGGAGTAAGTACTAGATCATCAATAAGAGACTCCATTGCTCGTACTGCCTTCATTTCACAAATTGAGCCGAAAAACATTGTAGAAGCTTTTAATGATGAATTTTGGATTTCGGCCATGCAAGAAGAACTCAACCAATTCGAGAGGAGCCAAGTTTGGGAACTTGTTCCTAGGCCGGTAAATCACTCGATTATTGGCACTAAATGGGTTTTTCGAAACAAAGTAAATAAAGATGGTTCAGTTACACGCAATAAAGTTCGTCTAGTAGCTCAAGGATACAACCAAGAGGAAGGTATCGACTACGATGAGAAGTATGTTGTGGTTGCGAGATTAGAATCCATTCGGATGCTTTGCGCATTTGCCAACTTTCAAAATTTCAAATTGTTTCAAATGGATGTTAAAAGTGCTTTCTTGAATAGATTTATTAAGGAGAAAGTTTTTGTAAAACAACCCCCTGGTTTTGAAAATCATAAATTTCCCGACCATGTTTTCAAGCTCAAGAAAGCGCTATATGGCCTAAAACAAGCCCCTAGAGCTTGGTATGAACGGCTAAGCAATTTTTTTGTTGAAAAAGGTTTTTCTAAAGGGAAAGTTGACACTACACTTTTTATAAAATCTTTCAAAGACACTATTCTCTTATTACAAATTTACGTGGATAATATTATATTTGGTTCTACTGATGAAACCCTCTGTCAAGATTTTGCCAAGTGTATGCAGACCGAGTTTGAGATGAGCATGATGGAGGAGCTCAACTACTTTCTGGGACTACAAGTCAAACAAACGTCAAATGGAACTTTCATCTGTCAGTCAAAATATACAAAGGACATGCTGAAGAAATTCGACCTTGACAACGTCAAACCAATCAGCACTCCAATGGCTACTACAACTAAACTAAAACCAGATAAAAGCGGCAAACCAGTGGATCAATGTAAGTATCGAGGTATGATAGGCAGTCTACTTTATTTAACTGCTAGTCGCCCTGATATTATGTTTAGCGTTTGCCTGTGTGCTAGACATCAAGCTAATCCTAAGGAATCACACATGACTGCTGTTAAGCGTATCTTTCGATACCTTAAGGGTACGGTTACAGTGGGCCTATGGTATCCCAAGTCGACATCATTTGACCTCATTGGTTACTAGGATGCTGATTTCGCCGGATGTAAGGTCGACCGTAAAAGTACGAGCGGCACGTGTCATTTATTAGGAAAGGCTCTAGTCTCTTGGTTTAGCAAGAAGCGGAATTATGTCGCACTATCCACAACAGAAGCTGAATATATTGCAGCTGGTCGTTATTGTGCACAAATTTTGTGGATGAAGCAAACCCTTGAAGACTATAACTTATCTTTTATGCACATTTCTATTGTTTGTGACAACACAAGTGCTATAAATCTCACTAAGAACCCCATATGTCACTCATGCACGAAGCATACGTCACCACTTTTTGCGTGATCATCAGCAAAATGGCACTATTAACTTAGAATTTATTGACACCGATCATCAGCTAGTAGATTTCTTTACCAAACTACTATCCGAAGAGCGTTTTAACTTTCTTTGTCGTGAACTAGGAATTTTGGATGAAGCTGTTATTCATTAAAGTAACCTGCGTAAATATCGATTATGTCTTGATTCTTTATGATGAACTTGCTATGGGTACAAGTCGAAAGGGTCCTTCTGATAATAAGGCTTAAAAGCCTAAGCGATACAGTGCACTAGTCCTCAGGACTACCGCTAGCTGGGATCCGGCCCCTGCAGCTACCTCATGGCAGCTTCAAAATATTGAATTGGGGTATATTTCCTTGTTTATTACATGGTCTACTTTTATTTATCACATGAAAATTCAAAATTTCAAACTTCACTTTGATTCAGCGTTAAATTTTTGATATTCGCTACTTGGTTTTCTCTTTTTATATCTTGCATCTACTTATTATATTGTTTCTTAGTCTCACTTACTTGCTCAAATTTCTTTTCTAGCCTGAATTCTGTTCTGGTATCATAAACCAGAATTCGGGCCGAACTTTGCCTTATCCAGAGTTCAGGTCGAATTCGGTCTGGCTGTTCCAGAACCGAAAGCAGCCTCAGCCGCTGATCAGATTGAGATCCAATGGTCCACATTTGCTCTGACCATTCGAACCCCTACACTAAAAATCGGGTTCCCCTCTTCTCTCTCCTTAATTGCCACCTTTCAAACTTCTCCAAACTAATTTTCTCCTAACCCTAACCCTAGTTCTTCCTTCCTAGAGCATCATTCTTCTCAAACCTCAAGGAGAAGGCTTCTCTCACCATTCTCCTTCATCTCTCATCATCAAATTGAGGTATATTTCCATACTTCTCTCCATCTAAAATTCCTCAATTTTCTTTATTATTATGGCTCCCAAGTTGTTCAATAGGGGGAAGAGACTTCGAACAGAGGGTGCGTCCTCTTCGAATGCTCCTCCTCGTGTTGAACCACCCGTTGAACAACCCAATCAATAACCCATTCACCCGTTGTTCAACCCACCTCGTCCACTCGACCCCAACACGTATGACGACCGGATATTCGTATCACTTGATACTTCAAATGAATGGTTTAGTGATTTTCGGTCACGTCCGGTGTTTGCGGGTAACCCTATAAATTTTACTATATTTTCTCAATATGATTCACTTTTTTATGATCTTTGTCTTGATGAACTTGTCACTACCAACTCGGTTATATATCTAAATGCCATACAAATGTTCTACTGCAACCTTACTCACAATGATACACATTTCTTTTTACGGGTTGCGGGTATTGATATTTTGTTTAATGATTTCGACTTGGCCGAACACCTTGAATCATGGAGCCAAACTCATGGAAAAAACTTGTTGAAGCTCGAAAGTTTATATTTCCTGACGGGTCATCCCTAGAAAGCTTTAAGGACGACTTGTGTACCCCTAACACACGTATTCGTAAGCTTCTCGCCAAGTTTCTCAATCCTTACTTTTATGAACATCATCGGATCGTCTTTAACACGATTCTGCCCAAAGCAGGATCGACCGATGAGGTTACATACTTCGAAATCTTTACTTTGTATCACCTCCATTTTCATGTTCCTTTTAATCTTCCATGTACCATGATGGACTAGATGATTAACGCTAGGAAGAAACCAAGATCCTTGGTTTATGCTCTTTATCTTCCTATGCTCTTTCGTACTTTTCGTGTACCTCTTGATGAGTGCCAGTTCCTACCTGCCCCTGACTTCCTCTCTAAGGCACGGCGGTTTCAGGCAGCAGTTGGTTCACCTGTTGTGTCCGAGCACTCTGACGATGAGCCCGACGCCCCTCCTCTTGGACAGGATCCTCCTCCTCCTCCTGATACTCTTGAGTCACTCCAGACTATGCTCCGCGATCGATTCACCTTAGAAGATGATCGCTGGACTCAGCTTGACCATCGGACTACCTTGCAGATGAGTGTCATTAGCAACTCACTGCACGATATTCGGTACTCTATGTCCTGGCATCCTTCTATGCCTACTCCCATGGAGCGGGACCCGGCTCGCGATGGATACCGTATCAATGACCCTTGGGTTATCCGGTACTTGGATCCGGATACGACCTTCGTGGACCCTCGTCGTTCCTTCACTGATCCATCCGACGACGCTGGGCCTTCATGAGCTCGATGATGGATATTGGGTTTCTCTTTGCTGCTGCTTCTGAGGATCGTAGCTTATGTTTTTATGCATTTTTAGTTGATATAGTTTTTATTTCTGCACTTTGGTTGTATTAGAACTCATTATATGACTCTTGGAGACATTTTTATTCTGTAGTTTCTCAGTTTTATGCAGTTTATCATTATTATTTTTGGTGTGCATGCCATTCATTATTTTGGTTGTTTGATAACTGACAAAAGGGGGAGAAATATTTCTCATATTCATATTATATCATTTCTGGCTTTGTATATCTGGGCTTTGGAAAAAGAATATTTTTATCTAGGACAAGGCAATGTTTACGGGAGAGCTATTGCTAGCTCTGCACTTATTACGGGGGAGCTACGCTACTGTTTTTTAATGTGTCTAGGTATGAATATTGAATATACAAATATCATTTTGTCAATTATCAATATGGGGGAGATTGTTGACACAAAATCACAGTCAACCATATATTGATACAATTGACAGCATGATACTTGTATTATTTCAATACGACACATGAAGACTGAATTCGGTACAAGCCAGACGACAGCTCGCACCTGCAATGCTTCATAGTTTGAGTCTGTATTTTACACTTTATTTGAGTCTAGACTTATGTAAACTGAGTTGTACAGAGCATTTTGAGACTTAGACTATATCTATACCTCAAGTCAAAAAATCCACCAAACATCCAAACAGCCTATTGGCCCATTGGACCCATTCTGTGCTCTGGAGACAGAGTTCGGGCCGAACTCTGCCTCCATACAGAGTTCGGGCCGAACTCTGCCTCCTAAATTCCAGGACCCTAATTTTTAGGGTTGGCTGGATGCAAGTTGTCCAACGGCCAAATTTTTGAATGTTCCAACCAGAATTCTGGCCGAATTCTGCCTGTATGGTATCCTATAAATAGGCCATGAATTCTTTCATTTTTATTCATCTAATCTTCTCTTCTTTTCTCTCTAAAGCCTTATACAAGCCATACCCTTCTCATCTACTAGCCACAAGCTCCCTAAGCCTCAAAGTGCTCAGTACTTTTCAGTTAGGAGTTTGTGCAAGAGTTCAAGAAGTCGCTTGGAAAACTCCAAGCATCGCCACTGCGATCTCTGTAAGTAGTTGACGTGCTCTTCTGAAGAAAAGGCACGAGGTGTAACTACTATTTCACAAATAGTGGATTTAATCCTGAGCTAGAGTTCTCAGGCCTGGACTAGTCCTCCACGAGGGAAACCAGGTTAAAATCGGCTGTGTTTGCGTATGCTTTCTTGTCCTTTACTATTTCCGTATTTACTCTGATTATTTTCTGTTGGTGAAAGAGTTATTTTTTAATTGGACATTATTGTCATAAACTCTATTCACCCCCCTTTAGAGTTGCCTATTGGTTCTTCAACTTCAACCCTAGTCTATGCAATTATCCTATGCGTCACGCCTCAGTCCTAAATATATGGAGGACCAGGATGTGACAAACGCCAGCTACGTATCAAGAGGACTCCAACTCTAACTCTATAAGTATACATTATCCAAAAGTTGGGTCAAACATTCTATGATTGTTTGCCATGATAAAAGGTTGTGCAAACTTTTTGTATATTAAATGTAAAAAGAGTACATTCGATTCCTAAACATGAGATCTAAGTACAAAGTTTTCTGGGGAAGTGTGGCGGTGGAGATCGAGCACTACAGTGGCTCCTTTACTCCGTTGACGATCTGATGACGAGTTGAACTTGCTTTGGCTTTCGGGTGCTTGTGATTGGAACTCTGGGGTTGCCAATCAAGAGGATACCGAGTTTGTGAAGTTTTTGAAGCCTCCTTATCGAAGGAAAACTCCTTTTATTTATAGGGAAGCACATATACGATGCGCAAAAGGATGGTGCAGGAACGTTGCACGTAGAGATATGAGAGAATCTCAAAGTTGCACAGTGAGGGCTGCTGCTGAGCTGATACGTAGCGGACGCTGGGATTCTCCTTTTTCAAGAGCATGGGAGAATTATCAATATAATCGAATAAACGACACGTGGCGTGTGTTTACTATTTATCGAATGAACCCAAGCATATTCTTTTCCTATCCCTGAAGTTGAATTTTGTCTTATTTTAGGGGGGCATTGGTTTAAATAAACCAATTGGATATAAGAAAAAATTCCATCCTTATCTGTGGTTTAAACAAACTATAGGATATTGTTCTTATCAACAAAATCAAACTATGTTCTATTCTTAAGAGCGATAGTTTTTAAACAAACTAATTTGAAAAGGACATAACCACCCATCTGGCCACGTGGAACCACGTCACCCCGTAAGACTGTGCTTCTATGCGAGCTGCGCTTCTGGCGAGGCTTTGAGAACTGCGCTTTTAGGCGATAAGTAGACTGTGCTTCAGGCGACGGAGTCACTGCACTTTTAGAGCGACGGGTGGACAAGTGCTTTAGGCAATGGAGTCACTGTACTTTTAGAGTGACAAGTGAACTTATGCTTCAGGCAATGGAGTCACGGCACTTTTAGAGCGACGAGTAGACTTGTGGTTTAGGCAAAGGAGTCACTGCACTTTTAGAGCGACGAGTGGATTTGTGCTTTAGGCAATGGAGTCACTGCACTTTTAGAGCGATGAGTGAACTTGTGCTTTATGCAACAGAGTCACTGTGCTTTTAGAGCGACAAATGGACTTATTCTTCGGCAACGGAGTCACTGTGCTTAAAGGCGTCGAGTAGACTTGTGCTTTCGACAACAAAGTGTCAGATAAAGAAGCCTTTGAACGAGTTGTACTTTTGGATGGGATGGAGGTGCTGCACTTCTGGGTTGAAGCGCGAGCATAGTGAACTGGCTGCGCTTCTGATTTGAAGGAGCTAGTTTATGTCGAAGTCATAAGAGCAATTAATGACTGCTCTTTTGATGGACAAGTCGGTCATCCTCTTTTTTAATTACCGCCGTCATTTGGGGAATTCAAGAAGTCAGTGGCCTAGGATTCAGTCGAATGAACCTATTAAATGAGATTCATTGTGCTGAGTCTTAGGTTCATCCCATTAATTAGGGAGTCTTTGACTGACGACCACGTGGTATATGGGTTGGACCACACTCACCCTATATAAAGGGAAGCTTTTCTGAAGGGTTATGTCTTCTTAACATTCCACCGTCATGTTCGATCCCGACTTAGCTTCGAACGACCTTTGGCCTTGCGCAAGTTGACTGTTGGTTATTGATCCCTTCGTCAAAGGAAGTTGTGTCTTTGTAAAAGAACTGCTGCTAAGTTTTGAGATACACTTGAGCGTTTGGCATAAGAAGTTCGAAACTGAACAACATCTTGGAGGTCTTGGAGATCCAAGTTTCGGGTTTGGATTAATTGCCAATCCGAAGAGCTACAGGTTGTGCTTTGCCCTGCTCAATGGCGGTGGCACAGCCTGTGCTGTGGACTGAGTTCTTGCTCGGGCCAATAGATGCTTCAGGAAGTGGCTCGTTCTGACAGTGCTGTGCGTCTGGGGGCTGTGCGTCTGTGAAGATTAATCCCCTTGTAGATTTTTAGGCACTTTAGTTCTTTTCATGACGAATCTGTAATAGATCCTTGTAGAAAAGAAGTTCTTTTCAAGTAATCATGATAAATCTGTAATAGATCCTTGTAGACATGATTTTAATAAAGAACTCTTTATGATCCATCTGTTTTGATTATCTGTCTGCGCTTCCTACCTGTACTTCTGTGAAGCCATGTGTAGTGGGGACGCCACTTGCGCTTTTGATATGTCTACGCTTTTCATGCTTCTACAAAACCTCCTTCAAAGTGTTTCGAACTTGAGTCAAGCTCGGAATATTTTAAACATAAGCATGACACATATCCTTTGCAAGCGAATGCCCAACATGCTTACTGATAGGCTATCGTCACTCTTAGCCTTCGATATTAAATGCCTTAAGTCATCCCTTCATTAAAAGTTGATCACAACTCCTCGTTTCTAGGGAACAATCATCATGATCTTTACTCTTATTTCCTACGTCGTTTGAAGAGTTTACTCGTTCATGAAGCGTTTTGTCTTCTTTCGCTGACGTGGTCGTACCCTACAATTACGGTCTGTTAGGAGAAAGAAAAGCTTTCTGTCTTTCTTTTCTTCTCACAGAAGCTTTTCATCAGAGTCTTCTTCCTCTTTCAAACCCTAACTTTTCCTACCATGGCCCCCAAGAAATCAAGAATCCCAAAAGGTATTACAGTGAGCTCTAAGAAGGCAGTGGGTCAGTGGCTAGACCCCGACCGGCTATAGTAAGTGCGAGACAGACTAGAGCGTCGTCGGTAAGGCAAGTTGGAGAGGCCACGATGAGCATTTGACAGTCCAAAGGAAAGCAGTTGGCCTCCGAGGCATCGTTATTGAGCAACTCCTATCGTAGGAGTCTCAGTACACGGAGACGTGCGGCCACCCGCTGCTAGTAGGTGTCTGACTGTCATTGATTTCTTGATTTGCTGATGCATATGAGCGTCGACTCTTAGGAGCATCGTCTTGGAGATATGCTAATGTTTTTTCTTGTTGATGCGCATGGGCACCATCCTTCGGAATGGTGTTCCGCAGAAGTGCTAAAGCTTTATTAACTGACGCACACAGTTGTTACTTTTTACAAAGTAATGGCTATGAATGTGCTCAAGTTTTCTCGTAGGCGTGCAACCAATCTTCCTGTGCAGTTATTTTTTATAAAGTACCTATGCAGATGCTTGTTAGCTGACGCGTGGTGCACTTTGATAGCGCCTGTGCGGGTGTAGTGACTGTGCGAATGTTTTCCTATCCTGATGTAGTGCTTTTATTCTCTGGGTCTGCAGAAAATATTTTGTGTCTTTCTGACACAGTTCATTTATATGCAGTTCCTGTATCTGCATCTTTTTTCGGCGATATCCTTTTGAACGCAGCGGTCTCTACCTCGGGCATGAATATTGACGAGGCGCTCACCACTTCTGTCAGGTAGCTGATTGCCCAAGGTCAACCAAAAGAACGACTAGCCATGATACGGGATCAACAGCTCATATACTTCCATCATATGATGGATCGAGGCAAGTTGTCTCTTCCTTCTGATCCTGTCAAGATGTTGAAACCTTCGTTTCTTTTCGGCGATCAGCTGGTTTTGGAACATACCAAGCTTCTGAAGATAACAAAAATTGGTATTTTGAGAACGATGGTATCTCTTTGCATGTTCCGTCGATCAACCGACACATCCCGCTCTCAATTTTCTTCTGCTGGTCGAGAAACATTACATGAAATAGGATCTGACCCCGAAATGAGGGGGTGTAATGACCGGCCATATCCAAGTGGAAGGGTACTCTAATCAGAAGGATTCTTTTAAGAGTGCTCCTGATGGTCCATCATGTACGCTGTGGGTGTTACTCCCTGGTCGTCTGCTCATAGTCTTTACCACGGAGGTGCATCCGTTCCGAGGTTTTTGTTAACAGGCTTCTGGCCACAGGATATACATACCGAAGGATATCTTCCGAGTCGAAGGTTGGATTTATCCTATGGTGGAATGATACAAACTGACCCAATCTGTGGTGTCTGGCAGATTCATTACAGACCTTAATAGTCTTGTCTGACTAATCTGATTGACTCCTTTCCTCTTTTCTTTGATGCCTAAGGAATAGATTGCTACTCTTCACAATCTGAGTGAGGATTACGACACCTCATCTCATGGTACATCATAGAAAAGGGAAAAATAAGAAGACAGAAAAAAGAAGGCGACCAAAGGGAGGACCGACTAGGAGAGTCAGGCTATTATCCTCTAAGGCTTGCCGAATGTGAGACAGCAGAAAGGTAAAGCCACAGAGATAGAGCCCTATTTGACATTGCTTGCTGACGGAGATGTGTATTAGGTCGCAGCGTAGGCCGCGCTCTTACCTTACGAAGTGGGTTCAAGAAAGACTTGCTAGGTACAGGCCTGCGTCGTGCCATCAAGGCCACTGAGCATGGTATGGAGATCAATCATCCTCTTGTCATGGCTTTACTGGAACTATTTAATCACCATATTGAGACTTTCTTCACCCCTCTCAGAGAGATGGGTTTAGCCCTCCATGAGATGCGTGCCATTTCGAAGTTGCCGTGGGGGTATATGCCATATAAGAAATATACCCCCTGTAAGGAGGAGTTTCTAGTGCTGACACTACAAGAAAATATCCTTTTTACAACGTTCAAAAAACGTTGTAAAAGATCTTTTACAACGTTTATTATAAGGTTGTTATATCCAGGGTTGTAAAAAGGGAGATATCTTCCACAATGTTTGTTTGAACGTTGTAAAAATGTTGTAGAAATTCTTTCCACAACAATTTACAAACATTGTTGAAATTTATAAAATTTGACAAAACCTTTCTACGACGTTTTGCAAGTATTGTAAAAATAATTTTCAAAACGTATTGCAAGTGTTGTAAATATAATTTTAAAACGTTTTGGAATTGCAGTAAAAATAATATCTACCACGTTCAATAAATATTGTACATAGTTTTTTGTACAACAATATACAAACATTGTTAAAAAGTTTATACAATTTATAACAAATATTGTATATGTTATTCAGTCATGTTTGCCAAACGTTGTAATAAATATTCATATGTTGCAATTGTAATATCAACAACAATTTAGAAGTATTGTAATTTTTTTACAATGTTTAGAAAAGTTGTTATAATGTTATCTTACAACAGTTTTGAAACGTTGTTGATTATATTTCCATTTTAAAAAAAAATATAAATAAATAATATTAATTGCAAATATTACAAATATAAATACAAATACGAATGCATTATTCTAATTTGTTGCTGCTACTTTTGCTACCATTGTTGTTGGTACCACTCCTGCTACCATTGTTGTTGTTATCACTTTCTCAGCAACTCTGTCATGTTTTGTAATCCCCTCCCACCTCTATAATTGCCACGACCTCTCATTCCATCACCGCGAAGCCTACCACCTATACCAGTGCAAAACTTTCCCTATTATAATTTACTACAGATATCGAATAAAAATTGTTAAAGGAAATGATAATAGAATAGCAACATAATCAACACAAAAATACACTCATATTTAAGCATTTCAAAGTAAAATTCAATTAAATGGATATCAAGGCTACAAAAGGAACTAACCATCTTGAGGTTGCAAAAGGAACTAGCCATCTAGAACTAAAGTTAGGAAAAAAACTTCTTTTCTCATTCCATAAAGTTCTATCCATATACCTTCATCAAATATTTCATATTTTCATTACCAGGTCCATAATTCTAGATAGGGCTAATTTTTGTCCTTTTGCATTAATTATATTTTGTGCATATTTATTTATTTAAATGTAATGATAGTTTTATTTGTTAGTGGGCTAGCCTATTTATTGGACTCATGATTAGTGAGTCTAGGGGCTTGGTGGCAAAGAGCACTAGGAGAAGGAGACTATTGGCTAGGAGTTCGTGTCCTCGTCGTGTACACCGGACTTTGCATTGAAAATCTATCTCCCAATAGCTATAAATTCATTTTTTTCCCCTTATTTCTAGACTCTAATGAATGCACTTGACCATTAGGAACCTACTTAAGGCTAAGGACTACCCATAGGAAGAAGAACTAGGTTCATAGAAGGCCTATGGTAAAAGTTACATTGAGTTTTGTACCCAATTTAGGAAAAATCTGAGATTAGTGCACCAAGTGTTTGTCAATTGGTCAATTAGACCAAATTCACATTAGATTTTTGATGTGAGTCTAGATACATGTCCACAATTGGATACGAGTAGGCCGTATCGGGATACGCCATGATACAGAGTGATTTGGGGAGTTTTTCCTTCGACATGCATATCAAATTCTTTTTGACACATAGTATTAGCTATGATTTGCATTAATTAGACTTTAAATTAGAATATTAGTAATGCTCATATAATTTAGATAATATTTGGTAGATGTATCTTGGGCGTATCACAAGAGTGTCGTAGAGTAGTGCGATACTAGTGTGGTGTACCATACGTGTTTGATAGATTGCATTGGTATGTGCTAGAAAGTGTGTGAAAAGTATATATATATATATATATATATATATATATATATATATATATATTAGATTGGTATATACATATAACTTCGTATTTATGTATATTACTAAAAAAGAAGAAGTACATTACTAGTGTACATATATATGTGTACCATATATAAGCCAAAAGAGTGTCAGTTTAAAGGAGTGTATAGGTGTGTACCTATATATACATATGGATATGTGTATCAGTCAAGAGTGGCTATCTATCATGTGTAAATGGAGTGGAATTTAGTATCAGTTAGGAGTGTCTGTTATGTAGAGGGGAGAAGTTCTAGGTATCATGTATGTGTATGTATAGGTGGGTACCTATATACTTGATGAATGTGTGTGTATGGATTGTGTGGCATAGCAGATGTATAAGGACAGCTAGTAGCAGCAGTTGCATACCCCATATGTGAGCCATTAGTGTAACAGTAATAGCTAGTTCCTGTGTGTGAGTGGAAATAGAATGGGGGATCTGCTTATGAAGTAGCAAGCAATACAAGAAGAGCAATAGCAGCAATGTAGGCAGCAGTGCATAGAAGGGTGAAGGGTGTCAAGTATCAGTTGGTATCAGAAATATAAGGGCTCGGGCAACAGTAATCTGTTGTTGGCAAGTAGCAGAAGTTGTACAAGAGAAGAGGGGCTTGGGTAGTGTTGCCAGCAGCAGGTAATGGGGGTTTTTGACAGCAGCTAGCTAGATAGCTACAGAGCTAGCATAGCAGCAGCTGTAGGAGTAAGCAACAGCAGGGACTCGGGTGATTGGGGATGCTGTCTGCTAGATAGGTTAGCAGCAGCAGTTAACAGCAGAGTATAGGTAATAATAGTAGGGTATAGCAGAGATGGGTGTGTGTACACATATTGATTTGGCTAACACCAATTTTCCTTGAACAATTTCATATGTTTGAAACTTAAAGGTTTCCATATCAGAGCATCTGTAGATTTTTTCCATAATGAATGAAACAAAGGAATTGTAAATATTGTATCAAATGAGAGAACAAACAAATGAAAAATAATCTTTCAAAAGTTACTGCATTTACATCAGCTAATAGAGGAAGCAGCTCACTCACCTAGTAGAGGAAGCAGCTCAGCTCGATGAGGTGTCCCATGACCTGCTGAATCTCGAGGTATGCTATGTCACCGGCGATAATTTTTCGTCAGAACTGTAGTATATTGCTCCAATGATTTTACTGTCAAAATTAACAAATTATAAATGAATCAGTAAAATTGATAACTTTTTGCCTGTGTCACGCTCAATTACCTAATCTTTTTAGAGTTGGTCCAAGACATAATAGAGGATAGTTCATTACATAGCTATGAATCCCGAGCTTCTCGCAAGCAATATTGGTTCCTAATTTACTCGGTTTGACATTGATTTTAAGAGAAATACTGAACAAACAATCATCTAAATGCTCGATTGGTCAATGGATACCATTTTAGTATCCCAATTATGATCATACAGAGTTAACCCCTTGTTGCAGGTGAATTTGGAAGATAGGCAGGTCCCCTTCCATTTGCTCGGTGGTGGACCAAATTCTTCATCACTAAAACAATCAGACTCAAGTCAGATTCTTGTATTAAGCATTCCAATTTTGGCATCACTCTCAAACTGCATTTTGGTTGATTCTAAAGGGAAGCCCATAAAGTCCCATGATCTTGTGGTGTGAAGCTCCCTTTGCTTGTTCGGGAAAACTGACACCATATTGTTGTCACCTGTGGCAAAAAAATAAAATATAAAATGCCGTGAAGACTTTAAATGTTTCACATAATTGTTTTGTTTATGAAACAAATACTAGCCTTCTTCTCCACTTCTTCATTTGTGAGCCATATAACAAAAACATTAAGGCTACGCTTGTAACCATGAACCAGTCTTTCTGATGCATCACTGAGTTAAACATAAGAAATCATTTTTAGTACTATATGTTGGTATTTAAGATGACTCTAGGAAAGAAGATGAAGAATGTCTGAACTTTGTAAAAAACTTTTACCGAGGTATGAGAATATTCGATGACACTGATAATTAATCAACATGCTTGTAACTTCAGCCAGCATGCTTTTGTGAAATGATTGTACCTAGGCAACATCTTTGTCTGCTCACCCATGTAGTCAATTTGGACCTGTAATTAGCTAAGTAACTTAGAATAATTACAAGTTATCTTATGATCGAAAAAATGGAAGAATTATGTTAGCAAGATATAAGTGTTTGTCTCAGGGAACCAGAGAAGCGCTAAACCTGCAGCCCAAATGTCATTGTCTAGTACATATTCCTCAGGAGAATGGCTTACGCCACCCCTACACCTAACAAAGATCATACCAACCTGCTTTGGTACCATAAGCAATAAAAAAAACAATGGAAAATATCACTTTGAAGAAGGAAGTGAATGAGATAAATGACCTTGGTTAAATAAGACATTGTGATGGCATCATCTCCTGCACCACTCATTAACAGTAGCACATCCCCTACTAGGTCGACCGCAATTTTCTACAAGGCTGAATGTGCCGCATGTTTATGTTGCAGGCTTAACTCTGAGTCAGAGTGTGCTTCCATTGCAGTGTGTTGAAACAAAATACCTTAACCCACTTTAGCCGTCTTCCAGCATCAAATAAAATCAAATTTGGGATAGTACCAGCATGTCTTTGAGAACCTTTTACTGTCACCTGAAGAATGAATGAAGGTAGATTACTTATTGACGTCTTCAAGGAAAAATGCTAACCAATAGTCTTGACCTTCTTAAATGTCTCCAAAATAGTTAAAAATCAGAATATAATAGTCTCATATATACTAGCATATAAAACATATTTTTCTAGTTATAAATCATCTATGGGTTCTTTTGCTGCCAAAGATGTGAAAAAGGTTCAATGAATCTTTGATAAAACACAAATTAATGTTTCGTATTCTTTTAAGGGGAAATCATTTAAGCATTATATTTCAACATAGATCACCCGATATTACTGGTCTAAATTAGCTTGTAAGGAGCACACTCCAAACTGTTAAGTTTATGCCATGAGCAGTTATAACAATAAAATTCGTAAGTACATGCACTACCAAACCTGTCCATGTAAGACAATCTACGAAATTCAACTATGTATTTCTTAAATGGGTGATAAAACGGCAGGCAATTCAATCACATATTCCACGCTGAAATCACGGCACACTTAACTTGATAGCCAATCACCTAACAAAACTTAAAAAACATATGAAACTCTGAAAAGAACAAACCAAAACCAAAGCATAATAGACAAATATATTTTGAAACGTCACCACTATCCTGAGATATTTTTATAATAAATATACCTTTGTGTTTGTACCAGGATGACCAAATTTACAAGAATCTCAGTTACCAACTGAATAAAAAAAGTATATCATTAATTAAAGAGACCCATTTTATTGAAAAATTTAAGATTTTGAGGAAAACACAGACGATAATTTCTGGTTTTCACTATGAATCATCAAGTAGTGTATGTATCTCAAGAGAAACAACTGAGTCCTCTTCTACTAGCCAATAATGACTTTAATTTAAATCTAATTGCATATCTATAAATTAGGTCCCCAAAATTTTGTCCCAAACCCTAGCGGATAAAATATAGAAACAGGGATTAATGGTAAAGAAATGGAAAAAAAAAATTGTTTCATGGAAGAAAATAATAGAAACAATGAGGAAAAAATAAGGGAAATAAAGAAAAACAAACCAACACACTAAATTTCTCCCATGTCATGGTAATCCGGCCCAACCGACGATGAGACGATGACCCTCGTCGAAGTCCCTCCCATCAAGGACGATCGAACGCGTGGGCGAGCACCCTCAGCTGACCCCTCCTGAACCTAGCCGACGTCGATGAACACTCTCCATTTTGAGAGCACCCATTCTCCTTCTTCTTCTTCCGAGATAGAAACCCTATAAATCTATCGCCCTTGTGGCAACAATAGTTGGCTATATTTATTGCATCTCATTAATTTGTACTAGGGGGATAGTCAGTGAATCTGTGCTTCATTACTAATGTATCTTAGAGTATTCCGATTTCTGGAGTATTTGTGCTTAACTTTATGGTCTTGCTCTTCAGAACACCCAGGGGAACAACTATGATAGCAGCATCTACAGAGAAAGTTTTACTGTTCTTCATAGTAACTTCTACTACCATTTTTCCTCTGACTATTAATTTCAAGAACCATAAAAGCAGAAAATATATTAGACAACAATATAGAAGAACAGATCAGATCATGGATATAAAACAGGAAAGTACAAAAAAATGATATATGTTCTATGCCAGGTGCTTGGAAATTAAGTACATAATGATATATGTTATATATCAGATCCGACAACCATAATTCATATGTAAGTTTGATGCAGTTAAGTCTCAAAGCATTGTAAAAATTAAAAAGATATACATAACAAGGCTAAGATGTTGAGTCCAATAATGAGAACATATTAGAATGCAGATTAGACTCAAGCCAAATAAACCTATATTTGTAATATATAGGCAACAATATATAATAAATTTCTCTCGTATATGAGGTACTATATTAGAAGTTGTTTAGGACAACACTAGATATATAAGAAGACAAGACTGATAATTGAACGCATAAAGAAATTATGTTCAGTTTAACATTTAAGACAAATCTCTATCTCAAGATATTGAACCGCAAGCATAAATTATGCCTATTTGACATACAACACAAAATATTACGCTCTTAATCTAGAATAATTCCTTTGACGTTTCACTACATCCTTGGATTTAAGAGTTAGAACGAAATAAGAGAACAAGATGCCAGAGTACCATCGCATTCGTATGACCTCTGAATGTCTAAAGAGGGTTGTCAGTTACTCTTGATGAACATGTAGACAGATCCCAAAGCTTCATTCTTATCTATGTAACATGTATGGCTAGAAACTAGAGCTATCAAAGGCCAATACCTAAACATTTCACAATCGAACACTTAGATTGTGATGCAGTACAGATCCAATTAAAAAAAGAAAAAAAAAAAAAAAAAGACACCTAAAGATGATTACAAGGCCCAAGACGAATAATTTGCTAAAAATTGTAGCCGTGTAGTGTCGTGTAGGACAAGTATGAAAGAAGACGTAGACATCCCCATACATACACTAGGATACTGCAAAATCAATCTCATTTGAGTCCCTTTCGTCAGTTCGTGTGCCACTTTACTCCACCAATTTTGTACCGAAAAACAAATTCCTATAAGGAAAGTGTTATTAGTAATAATCACGAACAAGTAACATCCAAAAATTCAAGATTAGCGCATAGATGGATAGATTTAAGGCGAAGAATAAAATTTGTGTGAATTGGATTAGGGCACGGAGAGAAACGTGTCCCCATGTCGGTCAAGAGAAAAATACTGACCTCAAGATTGATGGAGACAGGATGCGGTTCTTATATCTGAACCAGGAGCGGAGGGCTCTCCTCTTGAACCTGGCCGCTATGGAGCTTCTTCTCGTAGTCCTCGCTGCTGCCTCCCGACTGGAAGATCCCTTTCCATACTCTGCCGGAGAGAGAAAATGATGGAGGCTAAGAGTTTCCTTATGAGAGAACGTGGTGAAAGGAAATTTGAGGGAAATTTTGGCAGGCAAAAAAATTTGAAGGAAAAAATCCACCCCTATTGCCTCTTTTTTAGATAGTATTTTTGGCAGGATAAAAAAAGGCTAATTATATGGGCACATCCAAATTTTATCATGTCTAGCCCATTTTTTTTGGTTTATTTACATGTTCACCATTGAAGAAAGTGATCATGGCTATCCCACTCTTTGGTATAAAAGCCAATTTTTTTAATTTTGTTCTTCTTCCTCAACTCATCCAAGAAGAAGAAGAACAACAAGAAAAAGAATAAGAGGAAGAAGAAGAACAAAAACAACAAAAATGAGGATTCTGGTGGGGCTTAAACCCTAATTTTCTTTCTCAACTCATTCTCACTATCTCCAAGTATAATAGGGGTTTAAACCCTACTTTTCTTCCCATTTCGAATTTCGATTTTCAATCGACGAAGAAGAAGAAAATGAGAAGAAAACATCCAAAAATTAAACCCTAATTTTCTTCTCATTTCCAATTTTGATGGCACCCAAAGGCTCATAATAATGCACAAACCCTAATATTTGTGGAAAACATAATATTGCTGTTCAACTAGTGTAAACAAGGACTACCCAATTTTCTGGCAGTCCTATAAACTGAATGGACTACCAGAAAACTGGGCAGTCCTAAGTCACAGCATGTGAAACAAAGGACTGCCCATTTTTCTGGCAGTCCTTATCGTATGTTGGACTGCCAGAAGAATGGGCCGTCCAACTCACAACATGTGTAACTTTGGACTGCCCAACTATCTGGCAGTCCAGTCTATATGTTGGACTGCCAGAAGAAAGGGCAGTCCAAAGTTACACATGCTGTGAGTTGGACTGCCCATTCTTCTGACAGTCCATTCAGTTTGTAGGACTGCCAGAAAATTGGACAATCCTTGTCGACGCGGAATTTTCTCGTTCGTTCATACTTGGGTTTAATTTAAATGGGTAATTTCCTACTCCGTACGTAGTTTAATTCATTCAAATGGGCTACAAAGAATTAAAATAAACAATGTAATTGATACTTGAATTTTTCAAATTAATTTCTAGGGTTTTGGAAATAAATTGAGAAAGAATTTGTGTGCTTGAATTAATTTCTTCAAAAGATGAGGATGGTGGAGGAGAAGTGGAAGATGTTGAAATTTAGGAGTTGTGGATGAGAAGAGGAAGATGTTGGGGATTGAGGAGAGGTGGAGGAGAAGAGGAAGAAGAAGAAGAAGAGAGGTGTGAGAATTTTGGAAGAGAGAGAAGGGATTTTGCAAATGAAGAGGAAAAAATGGGTTTGGGGGGAGGAATTTGGGATAGCCATGATCAAAATTTTGGGCTAGCCTTATGAAAAACAAAAAAAAATTGGACTAGCCACAATCTGGACTAGCCATGATCATATTTGATTGTGCCCATATAAAAAGCCTAAAAAAATTGTTGCAAAAGGAACATTTAATATTGCGACGGTAACAATTTGTTCTTAAAGACCTAATGTTTTTTGCCACTATCAAGCTTTGTTGTAAAAATATTTTTTGTTGCAAACAATTTTACCATCAATTTCTAAGAGCGGGAATGGAGCGCGCCAATTGTTTTTGCATCAAAACATTTTGAATGATTAAGATTTTGTTGTTAAAAGTTAAGAAACTAACTTTTGCAAAAAATATGTAAATTTTGTTGCAATTAATTATCTTTTACAACAAATATGTTTTGATGCAAAAGCTTTTGTCCCAAAAAAATGAATTTTCTTGTAGTGATATTTTATTATATTTTTATTATACTATAGTAGAAGATGCACAAGCATTGCAAGTTAAATTATTTGTATTTGTTTATTTCTAATCTTATCAAAAAATAATTTAAATATTAAAATTAAAATTAAATTATTGTATATATATTTATATTTAAACTAAAATCTGTAAAAATTTAATTAAATTTCAATTATAGTTTGTTATGTATAAATATCTCTATGATATTGTTGAAAAATAGTTCAAATATTTAAATATATATTTGGATTAAGATTTGTTAAACAATTAAAATATTTTTTGATATTTTTTCCTTTAAATTTAGTTTTAAACAGTTTTAAATTTAATTTTTAAATAGATATTTGTACAGAATAAAAGAGAGAAAGTTAGTTTTTATCCGTAATTTTGGCAGAAATGGTGGATGAGGAAGTTAATTTTTATACTCCGTAATTTAAAAAAAATAAAATAGACCATGATATACGTTCGGCTTATGCGGCTCACTTTTGAGCCGTTTGAAGTCTCATTATATAGTAGAAGATAATACCAAATGTATATTTCATCCATATTAAATTTAATGAACAATTTAATTAATAAGTGTCAATGAGGACATTTTTGGAATAAAAACTTCCACGATGAAGCCTACTTTTCTCTAATATAGATTCATTACCTCTTTGGACTAGGTGCATATTCAACATAGTGAATATTTGACATGAATTTTTGGTATACACTCAAATCCGGTTACCTCTTTGGACTCGGTGAATTTTTGGTATACTCGATAATTTAATAAATATCATAATTTTCATCTGTCAAATATAGTCTAGATTTTCATTGTCAAATTTTTTTGGTATACTCAATAATACTACTTAGAAATGGCTCAAAAATAAGTCGTAATATAAAACTAAAAAGTTTAATTATTGTATACATATAAGATCTCTATATTATAATATGATTTTATAAATAGCTCAAAAATAAGCAGTAATATATTATCAATGATTAATATGTACAAATTAAAAAATTTAACTATCGAGTATGTTATCTTCTCGCTTAGTCGATGAAAAAATTAAAAATTAACTTGAATATATTCAAATTTTAAGTTATATTTAAACTAACTACATGATATTATCTAATTAAATACATAACAAAGATTCAAAAAAGTAACTTTATAATAAATCATAATAAAAATATGTTCAAATCATATTTAAAATATTCTAATATAATTTAAATCTCTATCTTTTAAAAAAATTTCTAAACAAATTTATTATATATTTTTTTGAGAGTGTCCACTTCTTATTGGTGCTTGGAGGCATGCCTCCAAGGGGGCTCGAACCCACACCACTACGTCGGGGTGCTCCACCGTTCCCAACAGGCTACGGTCACAGGGACTAAACAAATTTATTATAACATCATCCTATAAATATAGTTCTTTCTTTTTTTAGATAACTTACATCCTTCTTAAGCCGATCCACTCGGTCGAAAAGCTTTATAGCTTTGACATTTAAGAAGTTAACCTAGTGATTTAAGGTTAGGAAGAAGTCCTACAAAAGTTCTCCTATGTAGAATGACCTACGAGTTTCAAAAGTTTCCCTAATAATCAGTTCATACATGTCGAGCATTACACAAGTTAAATGTTCTTTAACAGTCCTATCCTGAAAAATATAAAAAAAATTACATGGATTAATTTGGAAATGATCCTCCAATATGCTTCAAGTTTTAGGGGCATCGACACTGCTTCCGCTACATAATTCCTCTAAAATAGGTTGGTCCCCATGATATTAGAAGAGCAATTAGCTCATTCGAAACTTATTATACTAAGAAGAAAGTTGAGAATATCAATCAAGAACATCAGTGTTTGCCAAAGATCGAAAGACATTCATGAAATGCTACCAAGTGAGTTATCGACCTAATAAGACCAACATTTCAAATAATATCATCCTATAAATATTTAAAATATAAATGTATAATATTGTCTAAACATTGTGAAATACACATCTTTTACAATATTTTATAAAGTTTGTTAAATATAAACCTTTTACAATGTTTCTTAACCGTTGTAAAATGATATAACATACACAACGTTTATATAAAATTGTAAAATCAAATTACTTTTACAACATCAAACAAATATTGTAAAATATAAAACAAATTGCAACATTTAATAAACGATGTTGAACATGACATTTTTACAATATTTTAAATACGTTGTCAAAACAAATACCTTTGACAACTGTAAATAAATGTTGTCAAAATGAATAAATATTACAATGCTAATAAAACGTTGTTGAAAACAATAATACACAACTTTTGTGAATGACCATTGTAGAAGCCTTAACGTTTGAATATAAAATGTTGTTTGCACATGTATTTTACAACGTTTTTACCATAAAGGTTGTAGAAGACCCTCATATTTAACAACGTTTTAAAGAAGTGTTGTAGATGGAACGTTGTAAAAGAGGTTTTTCCTTGTAGTGTGAAGAACAAATTTCATGAGATGATGGCTGTGTATAAGGAACTGCTTTGCCATCACCAAGTATGCACGCGCTTGGGTGAGACGGAGGCTCCTCCATACATCTTCACAAAGCATCCATTAATGTTGGGGCAAGTTCATTTTACCGCGCGCCGGACATATACTGCTGACGAGGTGGACGATTTGATGGTTGAAGTGGGAATCTCTGCTCCCTCCATAGATGCCGAGGGAAAGCCCACCTCTACTGTTAACCACTATTTCTGTCAGAATCTAACCGCTTTAAGTCTGAAAGCAACCCTATCCATTTTTCTGATGATATGGTTACAGAAGGCCGTGGTTCCAAGAGGTTCTAGACTTGCGGGACGGATTAGTCAAGAACTTATTCTGTCCGCTGTGAGGCTTGCCTTCAAACATTCTTTGGCTCTGCTGCCGGCTATCGTATGTGACATCCTGCGCGGTTTGCAGGAGTTCTCCAATAGGATAATAAAGTGCCGCAGGGGGAACGATGAGTTTCCTTGGGTTGGACTCGCTTTCCACTTCTTGATGGGTTGGTTGGCTTTACACCGCCCTTGTTCGATAGTCCCAGCACTCTTGAGGGTTACGATGAAGGGGATGCAACACTGCATAACTATCATCGTGTGAAATAGCTCCATTAGGAGGTCCCCGTCTATAGGTAGATGTTGGGCCATTTTGACGGATATGCTTTCAACAAGGTTTCGCTTATATACAAGGGCCTTCTTGTGGATGATGAGTTAGTGGATAGTGATCTAACTTTCGGTGCCTTCCACTGGTTGCAGTTCATCCGTCCTTCATATTTGGTGTATCAAAACCAGAATCGAGTGTACTTGGAGCCTTATTCGCCGAGCCGATTCGCCCGTCAGTTTGGCTATAGTCAAACCATGATGGGTAATCCAAGCTCATGTCTTGGTTATGAAGGGCGTCAACTGGATGGTGCCAGGACATGGTGTTACTATAATGCCGGTGGTACTGGAGCAAAATTTATGATCCCCTCTATGCATGAGAAGACTCATATCTTGTATTCCGCTGTGAAGTTCTACTGCATTGCGAACAACTTCTCACCAGAGTACGATCGAGAGCGAAGTTTGCTCGAGGGGACGAAGTTCGAGAATCCTCGATTGGCTTCAAAGCGTCTCTAAGAGCCTGCATCATTGGAGAGCAGATCCGTCGATGGCTCCAGCTCATCGCGGGAGGGGAGAGAGGTGGAAGTCCTCCTGAGTAACCCGTGGAAGTTTCAGGTTTCTTCAGGAATGAGCCCTCCTCCTGTTAAGAGAACAAGAATAGTTGTGCCTCTGCGGAATGGACCTCCCAGCTGCCTTCATTGGAACAGAGTGTCCTACCCTTTGGGTCTCCTTTACACGTAAGCCTTAGTATTGTTTTCTCATGGTTTCATTTCGTACTTTCTATTTATCGCTGCTTTGCTTGTGTAGGCGGGGCCCACATGGTCTTAAAGACTCAGGGATCTTCCCGAGGAACCCACCCCAGAGGTGTCACGCCCTGCTCCTGTAGGAGCAATCATCCTCGCTAAGGCGTGATGCCGCACGAGCCTAGATTGCGCTCGTGCAAGGCGGGTTCCATAACGGTCGATTACAGCGGCTATGACGGGGTCGTCGCACAGAAGTCCTAAGCAGTGACACTGAATAATAGCAGCAAAAATTTAAAGCAAAACACAAGTCATTCAAAATACTCTTTATTGATATTGAAACAAAGATTACAAAGGGGCACGAGGCCAATATTACAATCACTCAAGCTCACGCTTCTCATATTACAAGTCACTCAGCTCTCTCTCATCTCTCAATACATGTCTTAGGTAGGCTGGCTGAAGCTTTAGATAGGCGATGTCCATACATTATATCCCGTATAAGTCCAGTCTTCACATAGAACGCACGTTTCGAATCGCCAAGGAACCCCGTGCTTTGACGCATCCAAGCGAGCTTCGCGCCACGAGCTTCTGCCTGTTCCTACACATAAACACTGTGTGGGTGTCAGTACTCAACTGTACTAGTGGCGTGAGCTCCTCACCCACCCATACAAAACCGACACGTTCATTTACTTTGTGCAACATAATCCATTTACGATTGTCTTTCTACTCTTACCTTAGGATCAGTTTTAGGACATAGACTCTCAACCTAATTTGTGTCTCTAGACCATCTCGTGCCTTGCAACTAGCAATTGACTTATACTTTGCCTCTAAACCCTTCTCGTGTCAACAACGTCAACTAATTAAGTCGTGTTTGCCTTTCGGCCAATACTTAAAGATACAACTATACGATAGTACCCAATTTCCATGTGACCGTGCTACAAGTTCATATGCCGTGCCTCGCAAACTCAGTATGACTTAACCATATTGCCGCCTCATGGCCCTTACTACTTTAATCACCAACTGACCCAATCAAGACTTGTGGACTAAGGCTCACTCGACCGACTTTGTCTTGCGGCGTTTTCTGACTTAAACGCAAGATGACTCAAATTTAACTTATGTAACTTATATGCCAACAACTTAAGACTTGATGCTACATCTCGTGCCGGAGCACGGTGCCTTCGTTGCAGCCAAATCTTAGGCCCAAATATTGTCTTCTGATCGTGCACGCATTCGACTCGGCTCATTGAAATAGTACACACAATACTCGACTCAATCCAAAGGCATATAAAAAGATCGCCGCCCATGCCGACTCATCTATATAAACTAGTCACTAGCGCCCAGTACTATCCTGGACACCATAGCTTTGTTAGACGGACGTCCCTTCCAGCGCGAGTAGCGAGCTCCACTGCAAGTCTCCGCCTAACCCGTGCGGTCATCCAGCACTGCTAATCATGTCTCCATCAAAACGGTCCCGTTGGGCATCTGGGTCGCCGTTCGAGAAACATTATCTCACCTTGTACAAGTTATCCAATGACCATGCAACGCTCGACTCGAACTGACGTCTCACAAAGTCATTCTACTTCTAGTGTTACCATCTCTTTCAGGGCCAAGTTCAATACTTCTCACATCTGAGACTGCCTCGACGACCCATGGTCGCGAGCCTTCTTCTTTCTTGTCCTATCATTTCATTCAACTCAGGAACGACCATTCGAAAGCTTTTTTTTTCCAAACTCCAACTGAATCAATCGTGACCCGTGCCTTAGAAATACTAGGTCCATAACATCCTGCCTTACACCAATTGATCTTCTGGATGATACTATTGCCAAAGACATACCTATACAACGGGCCTTACGGTCATGGAACCAAGTAATTTCGACAACCGCAGAAAATATGGGATAGTGCTTAGAAAAGACTTCGATAGCCTATCATAACTCAGCCTAACTTAATCGTGCAACAACTTGACGAGCATGGACTGCATCAAGCCTTGGACGATGGGACCGTGCATTCTTTATGAAGTATTTTTGCGGGCGACGCATATGACTTAGGCCAACTCTTAGCTTGTGGCGAAGACCAACTTTTCCTTCTCCCAAGCCACAGGACAAAGGACCGAGTGTCATTTTCAAAGCACACCATGCACCAAATCTAAGCCGACCATTAGACCTTTCCATATCCTAACTAAATTCGAGCCGTCGGGATTATTCCCTTGGCTATGTGGATTCGTCTATTTTATTATCAAGCCTACTTGTGCAAGTTGAAAACATGCAATTTATTATGTGAAGGCTAAGATGAGGTGAATTCACCGTAACTACCCCAACTGAGCGAGGATTTGCCACGACCGAGTGGGCCTTCGAGCAGCCGTTGCAAGGCAAAGTTCGAACGCCGTTGGCATTTCGATTCTTCCAATTGATTGAGCGGGATGGGGCACTACATCATACACCACTCAGAATAAGTTTCATCCTCGAAACTAACTGAGTATACTTATCGACTTATAACTTGATTCAACATCCAACGTTTATCACACACATTTCTTCTATGCATTTCTCAAATCCGAGCCACGCTCGTGCTACCCACAATCTTTTCTTTAAAACTCACGATCACAAAATCCTCGACACTTTCCTGTTCCTCAAGTCTCACTTGATTCAACATATCACTTAGTTGGATTGTGCACATATTCCAGGCATTCCAAAAATATATGCATTTCTGCCAAGCCTCGTGATAGAGAATCTGCCATCACCACTCGAGTCGGATCGTGCACATATTCAGGCGTCCCTGATATACATGCATGTCAACCAAGCCTCATGAATGGTGCCTCCACAATTCCTATGTCTTCGTGCCGGGACGTCTGCCAAACCGCTAGGCTGTCTTTAGGCTAAAGTCATCCGTCAGTATTAGAATCATAGTTCCCAAACAATAATTATCAATACTGACCCCATCCTAAGGTCAAACCAAAGTTGATAGTATGGGGTTTTCTACCTAAATCTTGTATCACTCTGATTTCTAAACTTCGAACATAGATTTCCTATACACATCCCAACATTCGTCATACGGGATCTGAGTCATTCAGCAAAGCCATCCTATGATAACTCACGTTCAACCCATCCTTGACATCATAATATCGCTCATCTAACTAGCAATTTACATGGCCTATCTCTTCGAACACGTTCGATATAATCCACCTATCAATCCCTTCTAAATCAAGCATGCTACGACACGACTTGTAGTTAAACCATAATTCCCTTTCCATACACCCAAAATCATTATCCCAATTCCCGTAATCAATCACAAGGTCGTCTGACCTAATAATATGTTGCGCCCTAATCTCACGCGAGTTCGATTATCCACGGTTCGCATGAATCACCATGCAACGCTCCCGCAAAATAATCATTCTCATCGGGACGTAACTCTTGTTTGAGTCTCGACTAATTTATTCTCGTTACGCAGATCGGACCTACTCAATCCTAAAGTTTACTTAGTCATCAAACACAATTTTGAACAATCCTCGAATTCACCTTCATCTCAAACCACAAGTCGGAGCAATCCAAATTGCCACGTTCCGATTTTCTGGGTTCGATCATTCCCGCGACATGAATCACCATGTCAGCACTCACGCGGAACAATCACCCCAAATCCGACGTGTCGTATGTGCGAGGCTGGAGTTGCGCTCGCACAAGACAAGAATGTCGACGTCGTGGTTATTAGCGTAACCATCAAGACACTATCATTTTTATCCTCCTAAGTATAGCATCCATCGGAACGATAACACTTGCACGATCGTCATTCCTCGGATCTGATTACCTCCGAGTTATCGCATATCGATCTTTGATACGCCTCAATAGCATAGACGATATACGTAACCTGATGATCTTCATTTGTAACGAATTTTGAGTCATGCGACTGATGCTATCGTCTGACTGGGTAATCTCTACGACATTCAACATCAAGTTCGATCATTATCCCTCAAATAATTTACATCATCAATTTTCTCAAACCAAATTCATATATTGTTCATCCGTCAATCTTAAGTCATCGACCGACGTATTTCCTCAATTCGCATCATTCCTTTCTAACACAAATCATCGAGCAACATTCATTCCAATCCTTAGTGTCATTTGCGTAACTTCAAAATTCAACTTTTTCATGCACGCTATCTTCCCATCGTGCTAACTTTTTCTATACGATCCACCTATCGATTTTCTTTATCAAGTCATCTGTTCACTACACCTTAATTTTTTGTCGATTTGTTTTGCCTACTCTATCATTTTCACTTTTCATACTTGCGCAATCTCAATCTTGTGCTCGCCATTTCTAACTTTTGTTCGAATCAGCTTATCAAATCTCAAGACTGCAACAACTTTAATCAACAATACTTAATCTAAGGCTTTGCGTACGTGTGATGCTCACTGATAGACTTATTGGCACCCCGCATCCTCAATCGATTGACATCACTGAAGCTATCGCGTACACCAGTCAAGGATAAAGTCATTCGACAAATCCTCAAACTATCATTCGAATCAAAATTGACTTCTTTAATTTTTTCGTTCGAACCATTCCTCGAATTCCAAGCACGCTCATCTATATCGCACCGACGTTATCGTCGCTCGATAGCACCCGTATCGATAGTCACCTTACTTTGCTCAATCGATTTCAACTCATTCTTGCTCGACGTATTTTAAATCCCATATACGACTTCTCTAAGGTCGACACAACTTTTGGTGTACATGCCCAGTCCGACTTAGCCAATCGTGCTTACGTGAACCATCTTTTTGTTTCGTGTCAAAAACTGTTCTCCTACATTTTGCAAATTACATAGACTTATTGTATAGACATCCCGTGGGATATTTGAGAGAGAGCGCACCAACGATATCAACTTGCGGAAGCAACAGAGTTAAAGAATTCAATCGATAGTCCAAGGACGTAAAGTCGTGCTTTTATACCATTATGTCACACCCCGCTCCCGTAGGAGTGATCGTCCTCGCTAAGGCGTTATGCCGCATGAGCCTAGATTGCGCTCGTGCAAGGCGGGTTCAATAACGGCCTATTATAGCGGCTCCGACGGGGTCGTCGTACAGAAGTCCCAAGCAGAGACATTAAATAATAGCAGCGAAAACTAAAAGCAAAACATAAGTCATTTAAAATACTCTTTATTGATATTGAAACAAAGATTACAAAGGGGCACGAGACCAATATTACAATCACTCAAGCTCACTCTTCTTACATTACAAGTCACTCAGCTCTCTCTCTTATCTCTCAATACATGTCTTGGGTAGCCCGGCGGAAGCTTTAGATAGGAGATGTCCATATATTATGTCCTATAACGCTCCAATCCCAAAACACATAGGGCCGAGTACGTGAACATGCCAGCTGCACATATACGAAGAATACTCCAATGTATGGAATTCTCGTATGCATGCATAAGCTGTATATAAAATAATCAAAGGCCAGAATAATGTAATCTAATCTCATCATAGCTCAACACAGAAGATATAAGAGTCCCAAATAATAAATGAGTGTATCAAAAAATAGTCGGGTGAACATACTCACTCCAAACAGCTATGAAAATAGTCTCACAAGATCGGAGTCCAACCTCCATAAAATATAAAGAAAAGAGATGTAAAAATATCCACTAATATCTCAAATAAGGTATAGCCTAGAAATCAGTAGGTACTGCCTCGTCATCAATGTATACAGGATCCAAAGCCGCTCCGTACTCCTACGGGAAGTCGTCTAATCCTGGAGAGCAAACCACGTCCTCAGCGGGACGTAACAAGATACAAGAAAATACCATGCCATGTAAAATGTGATATATAGTATAAAAGAAAAGAGGATGCATGCAATAGGGTTCCTGACCAGTCTACTGTGAATATGCAGTATGAGAAACAATCCTTCGATGCATGAGCCATGGCTATAGATGGGATCGACATAGTTCCCATATAGGGTACCAGGGGCCTACATCCATAACGTTAGAAGATTGTCAGAGGGAATCATGTGCAAGGGGGCTACGTCCATAATGCTCTGGAAAGCGTTAGAGGGCACCTGGGACCTGCGTCTCCGGAGGAGCGCAAAGGTAATCAGGGAAGTGCAAAGAAGCCCATACGTCAGGTATTGTTCTCCCCACCCCATGCCTAGTATCATCGTCTCCTTGACTGATATGAACCTCTAGTAACCGTCAAGTCTTCTAACATGCAATTCTATTGGTAGTTACTCCTATCCGTCGTACGCTCCATCTGTATCGATGACCAGCCGACTACGCGGGTACGTGTCCTACATATGACTCACAACACATTATAAAGCAAGTGTCAAGGCCGTATAAGATATACCAATACCTCATCAACAATGGGTGGTCACTAGACTAAGTCAATGCAAGAGAAATAAATAGAAGTAAGAAAAATGACCGATAGAGTCGCTTGCACCCAAGTGTGACTTGGACGCACAGTTTTATAATATTAATAAATAAGAAATACTAAAAATAAGAACCGAAAATAAGAATATATAAATCCCAGAGTAAGGTGGCAAGGTATCTTGCCTGGTGGTACGAAGGTGGCAAGTCCAAGAATCACAATGTCAGCAACAGAAATGTCACAATCTTCAAACAACCCCGAATGCTGAAACGAACATCAAGAATGTACTCGGTATAAGTGACATACCTAGGAAATGCCTGCCCAAAAGTCCAACTCTGGAACAGGAGAAAAATCGTAATTTCGGATCAAAACGATGTCCGTCGTTGGACCTGTTTACACCGAAATGCGTACACATGTCTACGGTCTCTAAAGACGTCAAACTATTGTCTATAGATCAGGTTTGAGGAGACGAACCCAACGGTATGTCCAATTTTGGATTCCGATGAGCCGTGCACAAAATTGCCCGTTAGATCGGGTCGTGGGCCTGCCAAATAGGCGTTCCAGTCGACCTTCTCAGAATTGAACCAAGCTTGGTACACAGGACCAGAATTTCGATACGGTCCTGTTAGCATAAGTTTTGTCTCGATACGACGAACGTATACGAAGTTAGGGCCAAGTTTGCAAAAGGTCGATACGGGGGTATCTTAACGGATACACACTGATTTCGTCATGCACAGGCAGCAAAATCGAGTTTCGTCAGTTCCCACATGTTGGAAACATCCATACGCGCCTTTCGAAGCATATAGTGTGTGACCACGTTGCCCGGTTTGTCGAGGCGCACGTCGTATCGATCAAGTTTCTAAAAATTTCACAGTTTTCAAAAGTAGTTTTTTTATTGGTTTTTCAACGATGATATCTTTCTATATGGTGCATGAAAAATGAATCTACAACAGAGGTTTTGATCTCCTATAAGTTGCCTTTAACTGTTTTAAATTGGAGTTTAGAAAATTTAAGTGTGTGGGTCGGGGTTACCCTTCCAAGTGAGGGTTCTGGACAGCCCTAAACTCTGATCTCGAACAGAATTTTCTCTCTACTTTGGGTCGCCTTCGCGGACAACAGAGTAACTACCACTGGATCTAATTACTAGGGTTCAGAGAGGGTTATGTTGTCTATACATAAAAAGTCGCAGATCAAAATTTCATCGAGTATAATAGAAAAAAATAACGAAGAATACGTGTACCTGGATGGGGTTCGAAAATAGGGTGTCCTGTTTCTTGCTGATTTTTGATGGGGTTCCTGGTGATAAGATCGTCGACGACGGGGCAGATGCGCAGAAGGTCAGAGAGGAGTTGGAAAAGGTTCTATAATGGGTAGAGCCATGGGGTTTTCTCTCGATACTCGGTTCTGGGTATACATATAATTGGTAGTACAAATCCGATTAAAAGAGGATTTGGCCCGATCCTTTTTGGTTTAGGAATCGTAGGCTTAGATTTGGATCAATCATTGGGATTTAAAGATCAGATCCCCCCAATCTTGGAAAGATTTGACCAACAATTGATGAAGATTTGATTTAAATCCCCCCCTTTCCTTTGGAGTTCTATTTGTGCATGTTACGGGTTAGGCTGCGTTTAGTACTGTAGCCGCAGCTACAGTAGCGGCCAGGCTATGCTTTATCATCTATATTTTTTTTAAACCCTCATATATTTATATATATATATATATATATATATATATATATATAGATATATATATATATATATAAAATATATATATATATATATATATATATATATATATATATATATATATATATATATATATATATATATATATATATATATATATTTTAGCCGCAGCTACAGTAGCGGCCAGGCAATGCTTTATCATCTATATTTTTTTTAAACCCTCATATATATATATATATATATAAAATATATATATATATATATATATATATATATATATATATATATATATATATATATATACACACACACATATATATACAAGCTTTTAGAGCAATTCAAGTAGCTTCAAAAATTATAAAAAAAAGTAAAATATCTAAAATTCTAAATTATACTGTAGGCTACCACTAATAGCATAGCACAAGCATACATACCTATACATTATATATATATACATATATTAACTACAACTAATGAATCAATAAAAATAAAAATATATAACAAAATAAATAAAATATTAAATTAATTAGGAATAAAATATGAGGGTTTACATCCTACCCAACTGAAGGAAATTTTGTCCTCGAAATTAAAATAATGTCGCGGGTGGCATGCAATGCAATGCAGAATTAAAGGGAACTAATAACTGAAAGTCGTACCTTTATTTTCGAACAAATGCGGGTAGCGATTCCGAATGTCGTCCTCGTGCTCCCAAGTAGACTCTCCTGGCGAGTGATGCTTCCATGCCACGCGAGCCAATGGTGTAGACTAATTCCGCAACCTCTTCACCCGGTGATCAAGGATGCCTACTGGTTGCTCTTGGTACGACAAACTTGGTCCAACAGTGATCTCGGAGTGATCAAGCACATGACTACTGTTTGCCACGTATCGCCTCAGCTGCGATATATGAAATACGTCATGTACTCTCTCAAGCGATGGTGGCAATGCCAATCTATAGGTAACCTCTCCAACTTGTTCCAAGACATCAAAAGGGCCGATGTATCTTGGACTCAACTTGCCACGTCCTCCGAATCGAATTGTGCCTCTCGTGGAGGATATCTTCAAAAAAATATGGTCACCTTCTTTAAACTCCAAAGGTCGACGACGATTGTCCGCCCACTGCTTCTGTCGATCCTGTGCTGCTCGCAGGTGGTCTTGTATCTTCTTTACCTTCTCCACTGTGCTCAATACCAACTCGGGACCCAATATATGCCGCTCTCCGATGTCGCTCCAACAAACAGGAGATCGACACTTCCTTCCATACCATGCTTCAAATAGAGCCATCTGAATGCTCTATTGATAGCTATTATTGCAGGAAAACTCTACATGATAAAGGTGGTCTTCCCAAGATCCGCTAAAGTCAAGCATACATACTCTCAACATATCCTCTAGCGTCTGAATAGTACGCTCTGACTGGCCTGCGGATGGTATGCCATGCTAAACTTCAAACGCGTACCCAAACTGTCCTGTATACTCCTCCAAAAGTATGAGGTAAACCTCAAGTCACGATCCGATACGATACTAACTGGTACACCGTGTAGCTTCACTATTTACTTCATATACATATCCGTCAAAACTTTTGTGGACTATTCCACACTAAAAGGTAAGAGATGGGCTGCTTTGGTAAGTCTATCAACAATCACCCATACCGCATCTCGTCCATTAGGACTCCGAGGAAATCCTGTGATGAAGTCCATCGCAATGTGCTCCCACTTCCACTCGGGAATGGATGGGGGCTACAATAATTCGGCCGTTCTCTGGTGTTCGGCCTTCACTTGTTGGCATACCAAACACTTGGACACGAAACGAGCTATCTTCCGCTTCATTTCGTGCCACCAATAATACTGTCATAAGTCCCGGTACATCTTAGTTCCGCTGGAATGTATAGAGTAAGTCGAACTGTGTGCTTCCGCTATCAATTCCTGCCGTAACTCTCCATTAGGAACATAAATACGAATACCACATCGCAATGTCCATCGGGATGAATTCTCAATCCCGTCTGCTCTCCTGCCTCAGTCCTCTCTCGAAGCCGTCGAAATCTAGCATCCGTGGGCAATGCTGCCTTGATCCTCTGAACTAATAATGATTGCACTTAGAGATTGGCTAATATGGCATCTGCTCCAGGCAATACTACCTCAATACCAAGCTGCTGCAAGTCTCTAATCAACTCCTTCTGTGTGGTTAAGAAGTAAGCCATGGGCTTACGGCTTAACGTGTCTGCCATGACATTAGCCTTCCCCGGATGATAATATAGCTCGATCTCGTAATCCTTCATCAACTCCAACCAACGTCGTTGTCGGATATTCAACTCTTTCTGTGTGAACACGTACTTGAGGCTCTTATGATCAGTGTAGATATCAACCTTCTCGTCGTACAAGTAGTGTCTCCATAGCTTCTAAGCAAAGATAACCGCTGCGAGCTCTAGATCTAGGGTTGGATAATTCTTCTCGTGCACCCTCAACTGTCTCGATACGTATGCTACTACCCGACCATGCTGTATCAATACGCATCCTAATCCCTTCATCTATGTATCACTGTAGATCACAAATCCTCCTGGGCTCGATGGTAGTGTCAAGATCGGTGCCGTGGTCAAGCGCTTCTTCAACTCATGGAAAGCAGCTTGACACTCACCTGTCCATATAAACTCTTGGTCCTTACAAGTGAGACGAGTCATAGACCCCGCTATTCGAGAGAAATCTTCTACAAACCTTCGGTAATAACCTACAAGTCCAAGAAAACTTCTCACCTCGGAAGCTGATGTAGGAGCGGGGCATGCCTTGACTGCTGTGATCTTCTCAGGATCTACAAATATGTCGTCTCTAGTAACGATGTGTCCAAGAAATGATACTTCCTTGAGAAAGAACTCACACTTGCTAAGCTTCGTGTAAAGTCGCTCATTCCTCAATGTTCCCAAAATAATTCGTAGATGCTGCTTATGCTCTTCTTGACTCTTGGAGTAAATCAAGATATCATCTATAAAGACGACTACAAATTTGTCCAAGTACCGATGAAAGATCTTGTTCATTAAATTTATGAAGACTGCAGGAGCGTTGGTCAAACCGAAAGGCATGACCAAGAACTCGTAGTGTCCATACCTTGATCGAAAAGACGTCTTTGCAATGTTTTCCTTCCAAACCTTCAGTTGGTGATAGCCTGATCGTAAGTCAATCTTGGAGAATACTTTTGCTCCACTCAGTTGATCGAAAAGATCGTCTATACGCGACAAAGGATACTTGTTCTTCACTGTCACTGCATTTAAAGCTCTGTAGTCGATGCACATAGGTATTGTCCCATCTTTCTTAGGTACAAATAGAATGGGTGCTCCCTACGGTGACGCACTGGCATGAATAAAGCCTTTCTCCAACAAGTCGTCAATCTGCGTCTTTATCTCTACCAACTCCTTGGGTGCCAGACGATACACTCGAGATAAAATAGTCTCGGCTATGGGAGTAAGCTTAATAGAAAACTCAACGTCTCGATCAGGTGGCAGTTCTGGCAAATCCTTGAGGAATACATCCTCGAACTTAGTGATGACAGGGTGCTGAGGGGTGTCTTGCATCATCATATGAGTCCCTAATGTGGGTGCATCACAACTCTCTTCTTCTTCCTTGGTGAACTCGAACTGCATCACATTCGGTAGTCTAAAGACAATATTGGCCTTATTGCAGTCTATGAGAGCGAAATGCTGGCTCAACCAGTCCATTCCGAGAACCACGTCAATATCGGCATAGAAAATACAAGAAGTCATGCTTTCATCTCCCTACCACATATCACTACAGGACAAACTGTACAAACACCAGTAACAGGTACAACTCCTCCTCTAGCGAGGATTCTAATATTTTTAGATAAGGGTGTGATGGGAATGCTGTGTTTAGTGGTAAAACTAGTGCCTATGAATGAATAAGTGGCTCCAGTGTCAAATAATATAATGGCAGGAAATGAAGTAACTAAAACATACCTACTATGACCTCTGCCTCTGTCTCTATATCCTCGACAGCAAGTGAGAATGCCTGCCGATAATTCTGTCACGGACCCTGAGCTCTGGTCTTGTTGTACTGTACGCCATGGGGAGGCAATGGTGGGCGAGGTACTCCTGCTACAGGCTATGGTACTGGAAGTGCTGGCACTGTAGGCCTCGGGTTCTGTCGTATACGTACTATCGTCTATTGCTTTGGACAGTCCTTGAGTATGTGCTGGTTGGATCCATATCTCAAGCACAATCCAAGGCTAGTCCTGTAGTCATTCTGGAGATATCCTTGCTTTCCGTAGTAATAGCAAACGGGCTTCTGATAGGGTGAGGGCCTCTGCTGGTGCTATCCCGTGGGCCTCCTGATAGGTCCTCCCTGAATAGCTCGGGCTGGTGTAACTGCTAGTGTACAGCATCTCGATGTATGCTGCTGCTCCTTACGAAGAATCTTCTGAGAACGAGCTTCTTCCATGATAGCTGAATGGGAGACTCGAGACTGGATAGTCGTATAAGACTTGAGCTCTGGTGCAAGCCCCTGATAGAATCTTCTTGCTTTCTCGAGCTCTGTCGGGATCAGTCCCGCACCAAATCTACTCAGGCGATTGAATTCTGAGTCATACTCATCAACCGTCATATTTCCTTGCTTCAGATGAAGGAACTGGTCGTAGAGACCATCTCAAACATGAATGGGAAAGAATCTCTCATAGAATATATCATAGAAATGCTTCTAGGTAATCCCAACACCTAATCGTCTCTCTTTCGCCTTCCACCAGTGGTGGGTATTATCTTCTAATAGTAGGTCCACTGCTGTCATCCAATCTCAAGCTGGCAACTGGGATGCCTTCAGTAGCTTCTCCATACTAATGAGCCTTTGTGATACCTCTAGTGGCTTCTCTATTCCTCTAAAGGCCTTAGGTTTTATGTCTGTGAAGTTCTTAATAGAGCCTTTATAAGGATACAGAGCCGGTACTGGTGCTGGTACCGGTGTCGGAGGTGGAAGTGGGGGTCTAGGTAATGCTGCCGTCATAGTCTGTCTCATCAGCTCAGTCTGCTGCCACTGAGCCTGCATCATAACCTACATAAACTGGGATACAGGGCTTCCATCAGTAAGTGGTGGAGGCATCTGACGTGAAATTACTGAGGGAATAGTGGTGGTGGAGGCAGGGGTACATTCCCTCCAGGTGGCATGGTAGTGGTCTGCCTAGTCTGGCTGACTGGGGGTACTGCGATCTTTGGGTGTACCTTCGTCGGAGTCGTAGTAGGCTGCGACTGTCCTGGCTGGTACGGTATCACCGGAGTCATTAGAGGATTCTGTCCCTTCGGGGTAGCCTCTTCACCAGATGTGAAGGCCAAGGCAGAAGTGCGTCCGCTTCTTAGATTCATACTATTGGCATGAGAAAGAATAGGGCGATATTAGGGGAGATTAGATATGAGGTAATTCAAGTAATCAAAGGAATTTGAAAAGATTGGAAGTCAAGGGAAGTAGTAGTTCTGGATGAGATACTATTCATATTCCTATATGCAGGCTTATTGGGCACAGTTATGTAATCCAACAATATTTTTTGACCTGCATGGGCACCACAAAAACATATAACGCCCCAGTCCTAAAATACATAAGATCGAGTACGTGAACATGTCAGCTTCATATCTAGGAAGAATATTCCAATGTATGGAATCCTCGTATACATGCATAAGCTGTATATAAAATAATTACAGGCCAGAATAATGTTATCTAATCTCATCACAGCTCAATACAGAAGATATAAGAGTCATAAATAATAAATAAGTGTATCAAAAGATAGTCGGGTGAACATACTCACTCCAAACAGCTATAAAAATAGTCTCATAAGATCGGAGTCGAACCTCCACAAAATATAAAGAAAAGATATGTGAAAATATCCACTAATGTCTCAAATAAGGTACAGACTAGAAATTAGTAAGTACAGCCTCGTCATCAACGTATGCAGGATCCAAAGCCGCTCCGTACTCCTGCGAAAAGTTGTCTAATCCTGGAGAGATAACCAAGTCCTCAGCGAGACATAACAAGATACAAGAAAATACCATGCCATTTAAACTATGATATATAATATAAAAGAAAAGAGAATGCATGAAATAGGGTTCATGATCAGTCTACCATGAATATGCAGTTTGAGAAATAATTCTTCGATGCATGAGCCCTGGCTGTAGATGGGATCGACATAGTCCGCATATAGGGCACCAGGGGCCTACGTCCATAACGTCCGAGGACATCATGTGCAAGGGGGCTACATCCATAACGCTTTGGAAAGTGTCAGAGGGCACCTGGGGCCTGCATCTCTAGAGGAGCGCACAGGTAATCAGGGAAGTGCAAAGAAGCCCATAGGTCAGGTATTGTTCTTTCTACCCCATGCCTAGTATCATCATCTCCATTACTGATATGAACCTTTAGTAACCGCCAAGTCTTCTAACATGCAATTCTATTTGCCGTTACTCCTATCCGTCGTACGCTCCATACGTATTGGTGGCCAGCCGACTACGCGGGTACGTGTGTCACTACCATATTTTAGCTTGAGGGTATTTTGGTCATTTAAGAATTTTTGAATTTATTTTGATTTATTGAATTGGTGATTGTGATTTTTGAGTTTGGCTAATTGAGACTCTGGAGACTAACTTAGAAGTTGACCCTAGCTATGGTGACTTGGTTAGCATGGTAGGAACCTAGTCTAAATTAAGTCAACCCAATTTTAGTCATATAGAATAAAGTTTGAAATAGGAGAAATAGGAATAGTTTCATGACTTATGACTTATGATTTTAATTCCATGACTAATGCAACTTGGCCCATAGGCCCATTAGTGAAACACTAACCCTAACCAAGCCATTAAGTGGCCGTCCAACCTAGGTATCCCCCCTATATAATCTCCTTTCCACTTGTTCTTGCCTCTTTTGTGTACAACCAACTTTTAGAAAGGAAAGGTAATTCCCATCTTCCCTAATTCATATTAAATCCATTTTAATTCATTTTTGACCCAAATCTTTTGAAATAGATTCTAATCATCCTCTATTTGATATTCATGGAGAGTGATTTCAGTTTGTAAGCAATTTGGAGGATTTGGCTAGCAACGGGAACCATCCGATTTGAGGCTTTTCTTGGTCATTTGTAACCTATAGGTAAAACCCTTTAAATTGTAATTAAATTCTGTTTTCTTTGCATGGTAGCCTAGATCTAGGTGTCCCCTAGCTGTAGTAAAGGTTTGGTGTCAATTGCATTTGATTTCGTGTCCGTATCGGACACGTATCATAATCTATTTCCAAGTATTTGATTAAATGCCACAAAGAGTAATTTATTGCTGTGTTTAAAATGTATTTGAATAGAAATGTAGATCTACATGTGTTTAATGTCTTTTCTATGATTTGTGTCCAATTTGGAGTCGTGTCCATGTCCAAACAGGACACAAACACGGTCGCAGCAGCCTAGGGCAGTGCCCTACTGCTTGAGGCCTCTTGCTAACTGCACAGGGCACGTGGCGACCTGTGGTTTGGCACAGAGGAGGAGAATGACTGACACGTCAGCCACCAAGCCTCATGTCGAATGGTAATGTGTCGGACACGTGGTGTCGAGTGCATTGCGATTGCATTGGGCGTATAAAACGTGTTGACTCGGTCTGATACGGGCTTCGTGTCCACGTTTGACACGTCGTGGACACGTAGTAATGGGTCCAGTGTGTAGCCCTAGTATTGGACTACACGTGGACGTGACCACGTGGCATGATATGTCACATGTTGTATCCACGAGGCAACTGCAGCACAGCATGATGCAGTCTGTGCACGCAAATGTGTCTGTGTGTGTTTGTGACTTAGACACGTCATATCCAAATGTGGGGAAACGTGGGGACTCGTTGGACTCTGGACACATGTACGACTCGACCCTGACCTATTTTGCATGTATTTTATTGTGTTTCGATTCATAATTCATGTTATCCCCAATGTTTTGATACACTGTTCACTGTTGTTAATTTCTGAAATTAGATTGTATTTTAAACTGTTTGTTGATGTTTAACTATCAGGATTAGTTCATTTCTATATGTCAGGGTTAATGATCATGTTAGGTTCAGGATTGGTGAATGGTTATAGGTTTTCAAATTTGATTGGCACTGTTTAACAAAACTGTCATATGTAATTTTCCTGAAATCTGTAAACACACATGTTAGTATTCACACACATTTTACTACTGAATTCCTAACACACACTCTCATTTGTCATTGACACTCATACACAATGTGCAAACTGTTAACTAAAACTCATTCACACATTCATACACACACACCTATAGCCCTGTCACATATGCACACACTGTTTTCACATACACACATACTAGCACATTAAAACCTGAGAACTGACACTACACACATATACATCTGTACTTTGTTTCCTGTTATCCCATACCCATACACATTTCCCTATCTAAATTTGAGAACATAGGAACTCTATAGTCTATGTTTATATCCTAACACACACACACACACACACACACACTCTTATTTGTCATTCACTCTCACACTTATCCTCACCCCACAGACACAGGACACACTCTAAAACTGAGTTCATTATCATTCACACATCTACACATACACTCTAGCCTATGTCATGTATACACATACTCACACAATATTGAAACACACATACCTGCACATGTATCTCTCTATCTCTCTATATGTATATATATGTATAATCTATATTCTTGTGTAATATATATATTTATATATGTAAGTTACTTATATTAATTTAGTATATAGATATAGATATATATATATATATATAATGTGTGAAATATATGTACGGCATATAGCCTATGGTTACTATGTGCATTCATATGTGTATATGGCATGTATACACATGTGACTTGTGTGTTGGTAGACTGGTACGGCCTTGTGATGATGTGTGCTTACTAGAATAGGCTGGCTAGGCTTAGTGAGACTTTTTTGGGTTAGGCCTGACCTAGTTGACCTAGTTTGATTAGTGTAGTTGACTAGAGTTGACCAAAGGTTGACTTTAGCCTAGATTGATACAAACATCATGTAGAATGCATTGTAGCAGTCTATTTTACTATTTTGGACATGTAGTAACTTGTACTGTTCTATAGGAGCCAGACACCACTCCTCAGACAGTATATTCTCTTCAGATATTCAGGATATCAGGCGAGTACGTTCTCTGATCGTTTTATAGCTTATTTAGGATTATATTCCTGCTTTAGATTACTTTACTTGATGCTGACATATTGGTAACATGGATTGGTACTATATGGATCCCTTCATGAGATGTTATCCCTCTCGGGAGCATCAGATACTGACGTCTTGTGTGTTTCACTTACATCATGTATCTCATGCTTCTATTATCATGAATCTATCATGAATCTGCTTGTGATTCCTGTTTTCTTATGAATCACAGAGCCTTCACGAATCTATTCATGAATCACTCTTTATGAGCTAGTAGGTAGTCATGAATCTTGACTAGATCCTTGTGTATTGATTGGGGATAGGGGAGTAGAACTAAACATGTGTATAATTCCAAAGTAGTATAGTCATGAATGACCTCTTTAGTATAGCCATGAATCACATCCGGCTATTCACATGTTTACCTTGTACTCTGAATCACTAGTCACTGATAGTTTGCTTATATATATTGTAGCTATTTACTTACAGTCTTTCTTTTATATCATGTTGTTCTTTCAGTTTCATGTATCTTACTCTCTATCATGTTTATATTTCCTAACCTGTTATGATTTGCATGAGATGTATTGTGCTCGCTCCTGTCCTGACTGGACCTGTTGAAAATATTACAGAGGATGAGGACGAGGCGCTCTGTACCATGTATTATGGGACTACCCTAGAGGATTGCTGTGAACTTGATCTCCAGTAGGATCCATTATCAGTGGATGACACACCATTAGTATAGATTAGCCATTTTTAGTTGTATTTACTCTATGGATTATTGTATTTAAGATTTGGGATGTTTTCTGGATTTGATGTTATCTTAGACACGTAGACTCTCTATCTATCTGTATTTTGTGGACTCGTTTCATATCTATCTATTTTATCATATTTCTGCCTTAGATGTGATTGAGACTGTATTTTGGTATGTCACCGCCATTCGGAGTGTATATACTATACATGTACCTTATATTGTTAGATGATTGACCTAGGACATCGTTCTACCGCTGATACTGCGGTGTAGGCTGGACGTACCCACTTCTCGTACCCTTACTCTAGGGTGCGGGTCGTGACACATTTTTTTAGTGGTGGCCCATGCAGGTCTAGTTTTATGTAGTGTTATTCGAACTAGAGTATCACTACAGCCTGCAATAGGATTAAGATGTTTTGAAGGTACTCAATCACACTAGGAAAACTCCTTATCAAATTCCGTATATCTATATTTTGCTGCTTATTGCCTTCCTTTGAATATAAACTGTCCTCCTTCGATATTTTGATATTCTCAGAAATTGTTTCTTGTTTGATCTTTGTCTCCAGGATGGTCGAGACGAGATTGGATCACCCCGAACAGGGGGATATTACAGAGGGGTCTGCCACCTCTCATCCTGTGCAGCCAGTTCCCGGTACCGCAGCACCAGTTCAGTCCTCAGGAGCGGGCGTTTTAGCTGTTTTTGGAGGAGCACCTCCAGTAGTTAGGTGGCAGAGCCCGGTGATTCCTGAGATCCTTCCGCCGCAGCAGCCTCCACCTGCGGGGATGGTAGATGCTCCTCATCTATTCTCCTTCGTGGAGAGGATTCTGGAGTCTCATTAACAGCAGCAGCAGCATCAGACTGCCGACTTCCGTCAGGGGATTGACGAGGCCCATCAGCTGGTCCGTACGACTGTGGAGGTGGTGTCTGCTCAGGGGCCGCAGCCGCCTCGCATGAGGGAGAAAGATATCCAGGACTTCCAGAAGATGCATCCTATAAATTTCCTGGGCACCGAAGGCATTCACTATGTAGATGATTGGATTGAGCTTATCGAAAAGATTTTTCGGCTGACGGAGATACTAGCCAGACTTCATATTGAGGCAGCAGGCAGTCAGATACAGGACTTAGCCCGTACTTGGTACCAGACAGATCCCCGAGTGGGAGTAGAGGGTCAGACATTAGAGCAGTTCAAAGAGCTGTCTAAGGAACTGTTCTTCCCAGATATGGTATTAGGAGGCATTGAGGCACAGTTTGAGAGTCTAGTTCAGGGGAACCAGACAGTTGTAGAGTACGCCGGAGAGTTTTGCCGGTTGGCCAGGTTTATTGATGATCTGACGGAGAAGACGAAGGCTAGGAAGTTCCATCGAGGGTTGATCAGGGAGGTTCGATCACTGACTAAGAGTGACCGAAATGCTACCTTCGCGGAGATCTTTATTGGAGCTATACAGCGGAGGACGACCTAGGGTTAAAGCTGAAGAGAGGTCGGGACTTCCAGGGAGCTAGCAGCAGCGAGGGCCAGGCTAAGAGGCCTTAGTTCCAGCACCAACCGCCGCAGAGGAAGGTGCATCAGCAGCAGTTCCATCCGTAGCAGTTTCAACAGTAGGGCCGGACACCTTTCCAGCAGGTGCAGCATCAGCAGCCGATGGTGCAGCAGCAGGCACCGAGAGAGCAGACCACCCGCTGTGCTTACTACAAGAAGTCGGGTCACGGGTGGAGTGAGTGCAGGAAGAGATTGGGCAGGTGCCTTCTATGTGGAGCAGCTGACCATCAGCTGAAGGAGTGCGCTCAGTTCACAGGCAGAGCAGTGTAGGGAGCAGGAGCCAAGGCTCCGTCAGGACAGCAGAAGGGACCACTGCAAACTCAGCAGCAGAGGTTCATCCAGCATCAGCAACAGGCTCGGGAAGCTCAGCAGGGGCGAGCTTTCGCCATGGCGACCGAGGATGTAGGGGCCATTAGGGAGTTGATTGTAGGTTCGGTTCTTTTCGACTCTATTCCAGCTTTCGCTCTATTTGATTTCGGGGCTTCCTACAGTTTTGTGTCAGTATCATTTGCTTTTAGACACTGCCTTGTAGCTGAACCATTGCTTATGACCTACAACATGATGACCGGGGGTGGTGTTATCCTCGTGAGTGATATTTGCAGAGGGAGGAGAGTTATTTTGGGAGGACGAGTTGGAGGTGAGTCTGTTCGTCATGCCACTACCGAACTATGATATCGTATTAGGTATGGATTGGTTGAGCAGGCACCACACCAGCATAGATTACCGTGGAGGTAGAGTTCTGTTTGTAGTGTCAGGAGAGGCAGAGTTCGAGTACACCCGATGGCAGGCGGAGCAGGACACCGGACTTTTATGCTGGATTTCAGTTGATGAGCAGGCGGCTCCACATCCTTTGATTGCAGAGTTCATGGATGTCTTTTCGGAGGAGTTGTCGGGACATTCACCAGATAGGTATGTTGAGTTTTCGATAGACTTGATTCCCGGCACGGAACCGATTTCTCAGTATGTCTATCGAGTGAACAATAATGAGTTGGTGGAATTTAAGAAGCAGGTGGATGAGCTGCAGGACAAGGGCTTCATCCGATCGAGTTCTTCGCCTTGGGGTTGCACCGGTACTCTTTGTACCCAAGAAGGATGGATCGGTATGGATGTGTATCGACTACAGGGCACTCAACAACCTGGCGATCAAGAACAGATACCCACTACCGCGGATCGATGATCTCTTTGATCAGTTGAGCGGTGCTCGAGTTTTCTCGAAGATTGATCTGAGGTCAGGTTATCATCAGGTAAAGGTGAAGAGGGAGGATATTTCGAAGACCGTATTCTGGACGCAGTATGTGCAGTTTGAGTTCTTGGTGATGCCGTTTGGGCTGACCAACGCCCCGGCGGTATTTATGAACTTGATATACAAGGTGTTCCACCAGTATTTGGATAAGTTCATGGTGGTGTTCATCGATGATATCCTGGTATATTGGAAGACTGAGAAGGAGCATGAGGAGCACTTGAAAGTGGTACTGGAGACACTCAGGAGAGAGAGGCTGTATGGCAAGCTCTCGAAGTACGAGTTCTTTCTGGACAGAGTTGACTTCTTGGATCATGTGGTGCCTGGAGATGGGATCTCAGTGGACCCGAAGAAGATCACAGCAGTTGAGGCTTGTTCGGCACCAAGTTCAGTAGCAGTGTAACGCCCACTTTTCTAAATGAGGGTAATTTTGAACTTTTATAATTTTGATTAATCGATAATAAGATTTAACTCATGTTGTGATTTTTGGTAATTTTTTTAATCAATTTAAAACTATTTAAAATGTTGAATTGTGATTTTGATGGTTAACTAGTTAATTTCTAATTTTGCTAAGCTTAGAGACTAACCATGGGGACCTAACCATCTGATTAGAATGACTATTTACAACTTTTTAGGCTAAGGATATTTTGGTCATTTTGTGACTTTTGAATTATTTAGGATTTTGATTAATTGGTGAATTTTGGATTATTTTAATAATATTTAAATTGATGTATTATAATTTTGGTTATTTTTCATATTTTAATATTTTGGGAAAATTTTATCTTTTTAATATTGTTTTTATTGGATTTGTTTCGTCGGGTTTGAGTTTCGTCTCGTTACGACTTGTATTGTGACCCGGGTAGCTTGAACTCTAGATGGAACCCAATATTAAGTTAAGCATGGCGCACAAGATCCAACATTAAGTTAGTTAATTAAACTAATTTTTATCATGTTAGAATGGTTAAGTTAGAGACTCAAAACTAGATCATTTTGACCCCAAATTTGAACCTAGTCTAGACTTAACCATATGAGACTAGAGAGGAGAAATTAGGACATTTCCTATTAGTCCTAATGGACTCTTTATGGTAGCCACCTTTAGGAGAGAATGATTCATTTCATTCATTACAATCTTCCCTCTTTTATTTTCCTTTTGTTCTTCCCCAATTTTAGAGAGCCTTCTCATTGATTTGATCTCCAAATCAAATCATTCCTTCACCAAACCTTCCCTCAATCATTCCCATTCTCCAAAGGAAGGGTGCTACCAAGGATTGGAAGAGAAGTGCAAGGAGGAGTGTCCACTTTGAGGGATCTTCGTATCGGAGCCGTGTCCTAAAGGATTTTATTGGAATTCCACTCCTAATAGGTAAAACCCATCCTCTAAATCGATTTCCTTTACATATAAATTAGTTTTGAATCCGTAGGATCCATTCTCATGCATGTGTACCATTTAGATTCAAATTTGAGGCCATTTGGAGCTCTCTTGAGGATTTTAGATATGTGTCTTGTGTCCTACTTGATAGATCCCAAATTAGGACACCCCATGTGTGTGTATGTATGATAATAGTTTAAATAGTATTTAAATTCAGTTTTATAATGGTTAGAGAGTGGATTGATCTTTGTTAGGATGGTTAGAATGAGTTTCATTTGGATACCTATGTTTGTATGCAAGTATCTTGGCCTATATGTGTTCTTTTGTCAAATCCGTCATAATTTTCATCCATGTTTTTATTAAACAAAGCAACTTAGAAATGTCATAACTTTTAGCTTAGAACTTCGATTTATCTTCCATTTTTTTAAAAGAACCGTATCGAAGTTAGCTTTCCAAATATATATTTTAATAAGCCAAATTCTTTATGTAACTTTCTGTAGAATTATTTGAGTGTCAGCTGTATGAAAGACGAACGTATTTCGGTATTTTTGCGATTCCGGGAGCTTCCGGACACGAAAATGCGACCCGTTTAAAGTTTCGGAAAGCTAACACAAAGGTCTATGACATACTTTAATCCTAGAATTTAGTGAATACCCAATTGGTACAGTATTTGTTTTAAGTAGAAGAGTGACTATACGATATATGCATTGTGTGACCTATGATCCTATGTAGTATGGATATTAAATGAATATAGAGTATGTAATGCATGATATGTTAGATGAATGAAATGATATATATATATATATATATATATATATATATATATATAGGGAGCGGATCGGGAGCCCCGCCCGCGGAGCCCCGCCGAAGCCCCGCCCTCCCTTAGCCGTTGGATCGCGCGGGCGGGGGCGGGCCCCACGCGGGCCCCGCGCGATCCGATGGTACAGGGGGGGCGGGGCTTCGACGGGGCTCCGCGGGCGGGGCCTTTGATCCGCTTCCATATATATATATATGATATATATTCTCTTTACATTAATGTATATATATGGTTGAATGTAAGCGTGTAGGAATGCAATTAATATAATACATATAAGCAATGCATGAATGAAAGAATGATATACAATGTATGCATGAAAGTATACAATCAATGCTAGATATGAATGCAAGATATATATATAATGATAGATATGAATGCATAATGTATAAATATTGTAATACAATATATAATGATAACATGTATGGTAATGTAGAGTATATGATGCAAGCATGAATGAATGGAGGAAATACATGTATATAGGTAATATAGAATGTATATATGAATGCAAGCATGCAAGATAATGTAATATATGAAAGGAATGAATGATAATATATAACATGATATGTAAGGTAATACAAGGTATGAAATATATGATGTGTGCATGTTTGTATGTCTCTATGTTAATGTATGAAATGATATGAATATACAATGTATGCATATGTATAAAACATGTAGGTAATGCATAGATGCATGAATGAAATGAATGTTTGCAATATGTTAATATAAATACAAGTATCTAATATGCATGAATGTAAGTATAATATAATACAAGTATACATGTATGTATCATGTAAATGTAATATACATGATATGTATGCATGCATGTATACAAGGTAAGTATGTATGTATGTATGTATTTCTATAAACTGAGTTAACTTATAACCTTTTACACACATGCATTCATACACCCTTTGACATCATGTATCCCATGTCACATACACCTACCTATCACTAAATTTTAGAACATTAACACGTATCCTTTCACACACATGCCAAACACACACATACTCACTTACACTTTTACCTCTCTTTCTCTCTCTCTATATATATGTATGTGCCTATATTTACAGCTTTCCTATATATATCTATGTATATAAATATGTGAATAGTGATGCATATATATATATATATATATATATATATATATATATATAATATATATATATATATATATATATATATATATATATATATATATATATATATGGGATGTACACATAGGTAGCCTATATGTTATGAGTGTACTACAATATATTAGATATATATATATATTGTTATGTGTATATGTGTTTGTGGTTTGGCTTAGGCATGATATAGCCTATAGCCTAGGGTTCTTAGCCTATGGTGTGTCTGTTTGCCTAGTAAGAGTTTAGTTAGACTTGTTTAGTCTTGATTAGGCCTAGAATAGACTAGTTAGACTAGTATAGACTTGTTTGGTTTAGGTTTGACCTAGTTGACCTAGTTTGACTAGTCTAGTTGACTAGAGTTGACCAAAGGTTGACTTTAGCCTAGATTGACCCCAAACTTGATGCATTGTAGCAGTCTATTTCCTTATTTTAGACTTGTTGTGACTTGTACTGTTCTATAGGAGACAGACACCACTCCTCGGACAGTATATTCTCTTCAGACATTCAGGATACCAGGCGAGTACATTCTCTGATCATGTTATATCTTGCTTAGAATTATTTTCCTACATTAAATTACTTTACTTGATACTGTCACGTTGGTCACACGGATTAGTATAATATGGATCCCTCCCTGAGATGTTATCCCTTCAGGGAGCATCGGGGTACTCTATGTTCTGTGCGTTTCACTTACATGGCGTATCACTATGCTTCTTTGGTTCTTTGATCACTTGTGACATATACTCATATGATCACAGTCTTCTTTGAATCCTTATCCCATTTATTGGGTTTTCCAGAATCCCTATTTATGGGACTACTATGTACCACCCTTCGGGGGCTTATCACCCTTCGTGGGCTTACCACCCTTCGGGGGCTGTTACATAGAATCATAACATAACTTGGTTGGATCCTTGTGTATTAATTAGGGGTACGGAGGAGTATAAATAGCCATGTGAACAATTCCAAAGTAGAATAGCCATGTACGCCTCTTTAGTATAGCCATGTACAATCAAGCCGTTCATATGTCGACTTTGTACTCTAAATCACTAGTCACTGGTAGCTCTTTACTTATAGTAGATACTTCTATTACAGTTCTCTCTCTCTGTTTACATACTATATTTCATCAGTATCTATATCTTACTTTACTGCATGATTATTTTTTCTAACCTGCTATGAACTGTTGAGATGTATTGTGCTCGCTCCTGTCCTGACTAGACCTGTTGATAAATTTTACAGATAGCCTGGAGGTTGCCTACTATCCTAGAGGAGACACACTAGAGGTTGTATAGATAGCTAGGGTTTTGCTTATAGCTTGTTTTCAGTTGCCTTGAGTTGTATTTATGGATTACTGTATTTGAGCTTTGAGATGTATTTTTGGGCTTGTGTATCTTAGACACTTAGACTTCTAGATGCGGTATCTCTTCTGGATTTCATGTTTTATCTATCTTCCATTATGCTCTACCTTAGATGTGATTGACTTTATATTCTGCTACGTCATCCCCATTCGGGGAGTATAAACTGCTTAGCTTTATAATGTTAGACATTGTGACCTAGGACTGCGTTCTTCCGCCAATACTACGGCGTATGCTGGGCGTTGTTACGTACTCGTACCCTCACAGTGGGTGCGGGTCGTGACACGTTTTAGTGGTGGCCCATGCAGGTCGAGTTTGTGTAGTGCTATTCGAACTAGAGTACCACTACAGCCTGCAGTAGGATTAGGATATATTTTTGAAGGTACTCAATCACAGTTAGGCCTCCTTGTGAGATTCCTGGGACGACCCTTGAGAATCTTATTTTAACTTCGATTTGAAATCTATTTTTTCCCTGATTTGATTTACCTTTACTTCCTGTTATTGAACTTGATTTTGATGGATTATTGTTGAATTTTGAATCTTGATGTTAGTGGTTGAATTTGAGTCTGTATTTATATAATTTTGATGGATTATTGTTGAATTTTGAATCTTGATGTTAGTGGTTGAATTTGAGTCTGCATTTATATAATTTTGATAGATTATTGTTGAATTTTGAATCTTGATGTTAGTGGTTGAATTTGAGTATGTATTTATATAATTTTTGACGGATTATTGTTGAATTTTGAATTTTGATGTTAGTGGTTGAATTTGAGTCTGTATTTTATGATTTTTGATGGATTATTGTTGAATTTTGAATCTTGATGTTAGTTGTTGAATTTGAGTTTGTATTTATATGTATATGTATATTTTTTTGGAATTAAGGTATAACCTGATAACATACTTGATAAGGACAGTGAGAAAGGTAAAAGTCTACTTTATTATGGAATTTAGAATTTATTGAAGTCATATTTGTTAGCATGACAAGGACGTAGAGCCTGATATAGCTATACTTATCTTAGTTATGAAATCTAAATTTTCTTGCAGCCATACCGGGTGACGTGGTAAGAATTCTAGATAACATGATTATAGGGTGTATGCATTATTGTGGACTCTATCGTTTATTGCAGCTATACTTATTGGCGTGGCAGAATTCTGACAACATAATTTCAGGAAGACGCATATGATTATCAGATTGTACCTTAAATTTTTTGAACATGTTTTCTCTACTTTTGTTTCAGTCCTTCAAAAAAAATAAAAAAAAAGAGAGAATTGTTATTTGCTTGTTTTGTTTTGTTTCTCATTATTTAACTTAGGAGTAGCTTTAGCTGTTTTTATAAACTTTGTGTAACTTCTTACTATGAATTTCTTCTTAATACAATGAATCGATGATTTTACTACACCTTATCTTGGATTTGATAGTTTAGCTCTGGGTTTCAAAATGGTTTTTTCTTTTAAACAGATAAGCAGAATAGATTTTATCGTTATTTCCTTCTTGCTACTATCCTTGTATTAAATAACAATAATAATAAAACTGTCTTGATTTCACCAATCATCTACTTGCAATCTTGGTAGGAATCTAAATATTAGTCTTAACGTAGAATTAATTTTTATATTGGGACATGAGAATATATGAATATATATATAGCAGACACTTGCCTGATACGTATGCATGCTGCACTTTGAATTCCAACCTATCTAAATACATATTAATATGTTGTTGATGTTTAAATTGTCAAAACTCCAATATTTTTGGTTCTCTGCTTTTTCCAGTTTAAATTCGTAATTCAAATATAAATTTCATGTTAGTAGTTTTGTTTATATCACTGCACATGTATGTTATATACAGGGTTTCAACTCTTAAGAAAATTGGTTGAGTTTTGTGTTTGAATTTGACAAATCTAAGACTGTGTGCATATTAACCCTTAATACTGGATTTCAAATGTTTAGTTCAACTTGCTGTTTTATTTTTTTAAAATGTAATATTTAGAGCTGTGTACATTGTTGTATGTAGGGATATGATGTTAGGTTTATACTCTTACATGTTAGGTTGTGATAAACATTGGGTTAGTTGATGTTGAATTTCTCTAAATCCTAAAACTGAATACATGTTAACATTTCACATTGATTTCCAATGTTTAGTTCAATTTTAGATTTAATATGTAATATTGAACTGTATGCATAGCTAAATGTATGGATAGTATGTTAGGGTTTCTTCTCTATCATGTTAGGATGTATTGGAAGCATTGAGTTAGTTGTGATGTTTCAAATTCCTAAAAATCTGAAACTGCATATGTTAATATTACATTAGTTTAAATGTAAGCTTATTTTCAGATTTTGTAAGTAAATGCTGAACTAAAACTGGGTTTAACCTTTCAATACTAAATCTATAACCCTGTACAAGGACACACACACCCTGACTTAGAATACACTGCCATGTAAACCTAACCCTTCCTCTCTATGTTATGTTCATATATCTATATAGATATATATATAGTTTATGCATACATGTTATAATGTATATTGATACATAACTAAATTTCTACCTCTCTATACATATAGATATATGTATATATATGGTTAGCCATGCATGTTATGAGTAAGTGGGTTGTGCATTGTAGATTGTTTAACCAAAATGTCATGAGTAGTGTAACTTGATAGCTATTGTTTTGAAACCCAAATCCTCCTATACACTTTCATGTATATTTCACACACACACACACATGCCTACTATCTAACCATATGAACATGTCCACATACACCCATACACACACTAACCACATAACCTTTACATAATGCTAGATTTTCCCCTTCTAACACTCTCTCTCTCTCTCTCTCTATATATATATATATATATATATATATATATATATATATATTGTGATTGGATTTTAATGCTCGACATTTGTGCTTTAAATTTTGATTTTGATTATGCCTTAAAGCCTTGATGATTTGTTATTTCTGTATCTTTTTCAGTTTAACACCCCTGATTGCTTGTAAGTTTTGATACCCTATGATTATTTTGGTCTAGTGTAACTAGTATACCTAGATGAGACTTTCACTACTACCATATGCCATGACCCTGTATGTCGTTCTTTTAAATCGTATGATTTGTTTAAGTTCTGAGACTTTGATTGTGGGGGTTTGACCTAGAAGGAGTATGAACATTTTAATTTCGAGTACGAAATTTTTCTAAGGGGGGTAGGATTGTAACACCCACTTTTCTAAATGATGGTAATTTTGAACTTTTATAATTTTGATTAATCGATAATAAGATTTAACTCATGTTGTGATTTTGGTATTTTTTTTAATCAATTTAAAACTATTTAAAATGTTGAATTGTGATTTCGATGGTTAACTAGTTAATTCCTAATTTTGCTAAGCTTAGAAACAAACCATGGGGACCTAACCATGTGATTAGAATGACTATTTACAACTTTTTAGGCTAAGGGTATTTTGGTCATTTTGTGACTTTTGAATTATTTAGGATTTTGATTAATTGGTGAATTTTAGATTATTTTAATAATATTAAAATTGATGTATTATGATTTTGGTCATTTTTCATATTTTAATATTTTGAGAAATTTTTATATTTTTAATATTGTTTTTATTGGATTTGTTTCGTCGGGTTTGAGTATCGTCTTGTTCCGACTTGTATTGTGACCCGGACAGCTTGAACTCTAGATGGGACCCAATATTAAGTTAAGCATGGCTCACAAGATCCAACATTAAGTTAGTTAATTAAACTAATTTTTATCATGTTAGAATGGCTAAGTTAGAGACTCAAAACTAGATCATTTTGACCCCAAACTTGAACCTAGTCTAGACTTAACCATATGAGACTAGAGAGGGGCAATTAGGACATTTCCCATTAGCCCTAATGGAATCTTTGTGGCAGCCACCTTTAGTAGAGAATGGTTCATTTCATTCATTACAATCTTGCCGCTTTTATTTTCTTTTTGTTCTTCCCCAATTTTAGAGAGCCTTCCCATTGATTTGATCTCCAAATCAAATCATTCCTTCCCCAAACCTTTTCTCAATCATTCTCATTCTCCAAGGGAAGGGTGCTACCAAGGATTGGAAGAGGAGTGCAAGGAGGAGTGTCCACTTTGAGGGATCTTCGTATCGGAGCCGTGTCCTAAAGGATTTTATTGGAATTCCACTCCCAATAGGTAAAACCCATCCTCTAAATCGATTTCCTTTGCATATAAATTAGTTTTGAATCCGTAGGATCCATCCTCATGCATTGTCCCATTTAGATTCAAATTTGAGGCCATTTGGAGCTCTCTTGAGAATTTTAGATATGTGTCTTGTGTCCTACTTGATAGATCCCAAATTAGGACACCCCATGTGTATGTATGTATGATAATAGTTTAAATAGATATTTAAATTCAGTTTTATAATGGTTAGAGAGTGGATTGATCTTTGTTAGGATGGTTAGAATGAGTTTCATTTGGATACCTATGTTTGTATGCAAGTATCTTGGACTATATGTGTTCTTTTGTCAAATTCGTCATAATTTTCATCCACATTTTTATTAACCAAAGCAACTTAGAAATGTCATAACTTTTAGCTTAGAACTCCGATTTATCTCCTATTTTTTTAAAAGAACCGTATCGAAGTTAGCTTTCCAAATATATATTTTAATAAGCCAAATTTTTTATGTAACTTTCTGTAGAATTATTTGAGTGTCAGCTGTATGAAAGACGAACGTGTTTCGGTATTTTCGCGATTCCGGGAGCTTCCGGACACGAAAATGCGATCCGTTTAAAATTTCGGAAAGCTAATACAAAGGGCTACGACATACTTTAATCCTAGAATTTAGTGAATACCCAATTGGTACAATATTGGTTTTAAGTAGAAGAGTGACTATACGATATATGCATTTTGTGTAACCTATGAGCCTATGTATTATGGATATTAAATGAATATAGAGTATGTAATGCATGATATGTTAGATGAATGAAATGATATATATATATATATATATATATATATATGATATATATTCTCTTTACATTAATGTATATATATGGTTGAATGCAAGCATGTAGGAATACAATTAATATAATGCATATAAGCAATGCATGAATGAAAGAATGATATACAATGTATGCATGAAAGTATATAATGAATGCTAGATATGAATGCAAGATATATATGTAATGATAGATATGAATGCATAATGTATAAATATTATAATGTAATATATAATGATAACATGTATGGTAATGTAGAGTATATGATGCAAGCATGAATGAATGGAGGAAATACATGTATATAGGTAATATAGAATATAATATATGAATGCAAGCATGCAAGATAATGTAATATATGAAAGGAATGAATGATAATGTATAACATGATATGTAAGGTAATACAAGGTATGAAATATATGATGTGTGCATGTTTGTATGTCTCTATGTTAATGTATGAAATGATATGAATATACAATGTATGCATATGTATAAAACATGTAGGTAATACATAGATGCATGAATGAAATGAATGTTTGCAATATGTTAATATAAATACAAGTATCTAATATGCATGAATGTATGTATAATATAATACAAGTATACATGTATGTATCATATAAATGTAATATACATGATATGTATGTATGCATGTATACAAGGTAAGTATGTATGTATGTATGTATGTATTTCTATAAACTAAGTTAACCTATAACCTTTTACACACATGCATTCATACACCCTTTGACATCATGTATCCCATGTCACATACACCTACCTATCACTAAATTTTAGAACATTAACACGTATCCTTTCACACACATGCCAAACACACACATACTCACTTACTCTTTTACCTCTCTTTCTCTCTCTATATATATATGTATGTGCCTATATATATAGCTTTCCTATATATATCTATGTATATGAATATATGAATAGTGATGCATATATATATATATATATATATATATATATATATATATATATATATATATATATATATATATTTGAATATGTGAAAAGTGATGCATATATATATATATAATATATATATATATATATATATGTATATATATATATATATATATATATATATATATATATATATATGTGGGATGTACATATAGGTAGCCTATATGTTATGAGCGTACTACAATATATTAGATATATATATTGTTATGTGTATATGTGTTTGTGGTTTGGCTTAGGCATGATATAGCCTATAGCCTAGGGTTCTTAGCCTATGGTGTGTCTGTTTGCCTAGTAAGAGTTTAGTTAGACTTGTTTAGTCTTGATTAGGCCTAGAATAGACTAGTTAGACTAGTATAGACTTGTTTGGTTTAGGTTTGACCTAGTTGACCTAGTTTGACTAGTCTAGTTGACTAGAGTTGACCAAAGGTTGACTTTAGCCTAGATTGACCCCAAACTTCTTGTAGATGCATTGTAGCAGTCTATTTCCTTGTTTTAGACTTGTTGTGACTTGTACTGTTCTATAGGAGACAGACACCACTCCTCAGACAGTATATTCTCTTCAGACATTCAGGATACCAGACGAGTACATTCTCTGATCATTTCATATCTTGCTTAGAATTATTTTCCTGCTTTAAATTACTTTACTTGATACTGTCACGTTGGTCACACGGATTAGTACAATATGGATCCCTCCCTGAGATGTTATCCCTTCAGGGAGCATCGGGGTACTCTATGTTCTGTGCGTTTCACTTACATAGCGTATCACTATGCTTCTTTGGTTCTTTAATCACTTGTGACATATACTCATATGATCACAGAGTCTTCTTTGAATCCTTATCCCATTTATTGGGTTTCCCAGAATCCTCATTTATGGGACTACTATGTACCACCCTTTGGGGGCTTATCACCCTTCGGGGGCTTATCACCCTTCGGGGGCTTATCACCCTTTGGGGGCTATTACATAGAATCATAACATAACCTGGTTGGATCCTTGTGTATTAATTGGGGGTACGGGGGAGTATAAATAGCCATGTGAATAATTCCAAAGTAGAATAGCCATGTACGCCTCTTTAGTATAGCCATGTACAATCAAGCCGTTTACATGTCGACTTTGTACTCTAAATCACTAGTCACTAGTAGCACTTTACTTATAGTAGATACTTCAATTACAGTTCTCTCTCTCTCTGTTCACATACTACATTTCTTCAGTATCTATATCTTACTTTACTGCATGATTATATTTTCTAACCTGCTATGAACTGTTGAGATGTATTGTGCTCGCTCCTGTCCTGACTGGACCTGTTGATAAATTTTACAGATAGCCTGGAGGTTGCCTGCTAGCCTAGAGGAGACACAGTAGAGGTTGTATTGATAGCTAGGGTTTTGCTTATAGCTTGTTTTCAGTTGCCTTGAGTTGTATTTATGGATTACTGTATTTGAGCTTTGAGATGTATTTCTGGGCTTGTGTATCTTAGACAATTAGACTTCTAGCTGCGGTATCTCTTCTGGATTTCATGTTTTATCTATCTTTCATTATGCTCAACCTTAGATGTGATTGAGTTTACATTCTGCTATGTCACCCCCATTCGGGGAGTATAAACTGCTTAGCTTTATAATGTTAGACATTGTGACCTAGGACAGCGTTCTACCGCCGACAATACGACGTAGGCTGGGCGTTGTTACGTACTCGTACCCTCACAGTGGGTGCGGGTTGTGACAAGCAGATATCAGGAGCTTCTTGGGGCTAGCAGGGTATTACAGGAGGTTCATACAGGATTTCTTCCAGATTGCAGAGCCGTTGACTAGGCTGACCCGGAAGGACACAGAGTTTGTTTGGTCAGAGGAGTGTCATATTGCTTTTGATGAGTTGAAGAAGCGGCTGACGACAGCTCCGATTCTGGCATTACCATCATGATCGAAAGGGTTCACTATCTACAGTGACGCTTCAGGAAGGATTGGGTTGTGTCTTGCAGCAGCATGGGAAGGTGATTGCCTATGCTTCCAGGCAGTTACGTCCCCATGAGAAGAACTACCCTACCCACATCTTGGAGTTGGCAATAGTGATATTTGCTTTAAAGTTATAGAAATACTACTTGTATGGAGAGAGGATGGAGATCTTTACAGATCATAAGAGCTTGAAGTATGTATTTTCACAGAAAGAGCTGAATATGAGGCAGCACAGGGGGTTAGAGCTGATAAAGGACTTCGATATTTCGCTATAGTATCACCCGGAATGGCTAAAGTGGTTGCCGATGCCTTGAGTAGGTATCCGACAGCCATGTGTTTGACTATGGATCGTCACTTGCCAGCAGACTTGAAGAGCCTGGGGATTGAGGTGATTGTGTGTGGAGTTTAGATACAGATTTGGGGCCTTCAGATTCAGTCAGACTTGATGGAGAGGATCAAGTTGACGCAATTCGATGATGTTGCTCTGTGATGTATCCGAGAGCAGGTTCGAGCAGGGCTAGTGGATGGTGAGTTTACTCTTGTAGAGGATGGCACTTTGAGGCACGGTTCCAGGCTGTGTGTGCCTAATAGAGAGCTCAGGGAGAAGGTCATACAGGAGGCTCACAGATCTCAGTACTCTATACATCATGGTGCCAACAAGATGTATAGGGATCTGAGGGAGCACGTCTGGTGGTATGGGATGAAGCGGGAGGTAGCTCGCTTCGTAGCCAGATGCTTGGTCTGTCAGCAGGTCAAGGCAGAGAGGCAGAGGCCAGGATGTTTGTTGCAGCCATTGCCTATTCCAGAGTGGAAGTAGGAGCACATCATGATAGATTTTGTTTCTGGATTGCCGCGTACACCAGGAGGAAAAGATGCGATTGGGGTCATCGTAGATAGGTTGACCAAATCGGCCCACTTTTTGCCATTTAAAGTGGGTACGTCTACTGAGAGGCTTGCAGAGATGGACATGCGATATATTATCAGGATTAATAGAGTTTCGGTTAGCATCATCTCGGATCAGGATAGTCGCTTTACTTTCCATTTCTGGCAGAGTCTGCAGACTAGTTTGGGCACTTAGCTCAAGTTTAGTACTGCATACCACCCCCAGAAGGACGGACAGTCAGAAAGGACTATTTAGACGCTCGAAGACATGCTGCAGATGCGTGTCTTAGATTTTGGAGTATCCTGGAAGGATCACCTACACTTGGTGGAGTCTGCTTACAACAACAGTTATCAGGCCAGTGTTGAGATGTCACCTTTCGAGGCTCTATATGGGCGTTGGTGTCATACACCCTTATCTTGGGATGATATTTAAGAGCGAGCTTTATTGGGACCTGAGATGGTTGCTGACACAGCCGAGAAGGTAAAGCTCATTAGCGACAGACTTCGCGTGGCGCAGGACAGACATCGGCATTGGGCCGATAGCCACCGGAGGCCTTTGGAGTTTGAGGTACAGATTAGAGATAAGATTAGAAGTAGGTTGTTTGTTTGTGTTTGTTTGATCATGTTTGATTATTTAGTAACTTGAGACCTTGTTTATGTTTAGGTCGGAGACATGGTTTTTCTGAGGATATCTCTGACTCGTGGTACCATACGTTTTGGTGGAGGTGGGAAGCTTAGCCCGCGCTTCATCGGACCTTTCGTGATCAGCGGGAGAGTCAGTGACGTGACATACAGGCTAGACTTGCCACCTGTATTAGTTGGTGTCCACAACGTATTCTACGTATCACAGTTAGACGGTATGTGGCTGATCCTAGCCATGTACTTGACCATTCAGAGATTGAGTTGGGACCTACTCTTAGTTATCCAGAACAGCCAGTTGAGATTCTGGATCGCCGAGAGAAGGCACTGAGAAACCAGGTGATACGCTTGGTTCACGTCGCATGGAGGCATCATTCTCCAGGAGAGTCTACCTGGGAGCGGGAGGATGAGATGCGCGAGCGATACCCATATCTTTTTGGACCTTGAGGTACGATTGTCTATCCTTCTCATTAGGTTAGTTTCGTCTTTTAATTTCGATAACGAAATTCTTTTAAGGAGGGTAAATTTGTCACTACCACATTTTAGCTTGAGGGTATTTTGGTCATTTGATAATTTTTGAATTTATTTTGATTTATTGAATTAGTGATTGTGATTTTTGACTTTGGCTAATTGAGACTCTGGAGACTAACCTAGAAGTTGACCCTAGCTATGGTGACTTAGTTAGCATGGTAGGACCCTAGTCTAACTTAAGTCAACCCAATTTTAGTCATATAGAATCAAGTTTGAAATAGGAGAAATATGAATAGTTTTATGACTTATGACTTATGACTTTAATTCCATGACTAATGTAACTTGGCCTATAGGCCCATTAGTGAAACCCTAACCCTAACCAAGCTATTAAGTGGCCGTCCAACCTAGGTATCCCCCATATATAATCTCCTTTCCACTTGTTCTTGCCTCTTTTGTGTTCAACCAACTTTTAGAAAGCAAAGGTAATTCCCATCTTCCCTAATTCATATTAAATCCCTTTTAATTCATTTTTGACCCAAATCTTTTGAAATAGATTCTAATCATCCTCTATTTGATATTCATGAAGAGTGATTTCAGTTTGTGAGCAATTTGGATGATTTGGCTAGCAACGGGAACCATCCGATTTAGGACTTTTCTTGGTCATTTGCAACCTATAGGTAGAACCCTTTAAATTGTAATTAAATTCTATTTTCTTTGCATGGTAGCCTAGATCTAGGTGTCTCCTAGCTGTAGTGAAGGTTTGGTGTCAATTGCATTTGATTTCGTGTCCGTATCGGACACATATCATAATCTATTTCAAAGTGTTTGATTAAATGCCTCAAAGAGTAATTTATTGCTGTTTTTAAAATATATTTGAATAGAAATATAGATCTACATGTGTTTAATGTTTTTCCTATGATTTGTGTCCAATTTGGAGCCATTTCCGTGTCCAAAGAGGACACAAACACGCTCGCAGCACCCTAGGGCAGTGCCCTGCAGCTCGAGGCCTCGTGCTCACTACACATGGCACGTAGCAACCTGTGGTTTGGCAAAGAGGAGGGGGCAATGACTGACACGTCAGCCCCCAGGCCTCGTGTCTAATGGTCATGTGTCAGACACGTGGTGTCGAGTGCATTGGGATTGCATTGGCGTGTGAAACGTGTTGACTCGGTCTGATACAGGCTACGTATCCATGTTTGACACATCGTAGACACGTCGTGATGGGTCCAGTGTGTAGCCCTAGTGTTGGGATACACGTGGACGTGACCACGTGGCATGATGTGTCACGTGTCGTGTCCACGAGGCGACTGCATCGCAGTACGATGCAGTCTGTGCACGCGAATGTGTTTGTGTGTGTTCGTGACTTGGATACGCTGTGTTCAGTCGTGGGGACACGTGGGGACTCGTGTGGACTATGGACACATGTACGACTCGACCCTGGCCTATTTTGCATGTATTTCATTGTGTTTCGATTCATAATTCATGTTATCCCTAATGTTCTAATACACTGTTCACTGTTGTTAATTTCTGAAATTATATTGTATTTTAAACTGTTTTGTTGATGTTTAACTGTCATGATTAGTTCATTTCTATATGTCAGGGTTAATGATAATGTTAGGTTCAGGATTGGTGAATGGTTATAGGTTTTCGAATTTGATTGGCACTGTTTAACTAAACTGTCCTATATAATTTTTCTGAAATCTGTGAACACACATGTTAGTATTCACACACATTTTCCTACTGAATTTCCTAACACACACTCTCATTTTTCATTGACACTCATACACATTGTGCAAACTGTTAACTGAAACTCATTCACACATTCATACACACACACCTATAGCCCTGTCACATATACACACATTGTTTTCACATACACACTAGCACACTAAAACCTGAGAACTGACACTACACACATACACATCTGTACACTGTTTCCTATTATCCCATACATATACACATTTTCCTATCTAAATCTGAGAACATAAGAACTTTATAGTCTATGTTTATTTTCAAACACACACACACACTCTTATTTGTCATTCACTCTCACACATTATCCTCACCCCACACACACAGGACACACTCTAAAACTGAGTTCATTATCATTCACACATCTACACATACACTCTAGCCTATATCATGTACACACACACTCACACAATATTGAAACACACACACACCTGCACATGTATCTCTCTATATCTCTATATGTATATATATGTAAAATCTATATTCTTGTGTAATATATATATTTATATATGTAAGTTACATATTAATTTAGTATATATATATATATATATATATATATATATATATATATATATATATATATATATATATATATAATGTGTGAAATATATGTATGGCATATAGCCTATGGTTCCTATGTGCATTCATATGTGTATATGGCATGTATACACATGTGACTTGTGTGTTGGTAGACTGGTATGGTCTTGTGATGATGTGTGCTTACTACAATAGGCTGCCTAGGCTTAGTGAGACTTGTTTGGGTTAGGCTTGACCTAGTTTGACTAGTGTAGTTGACTAGAGTTGACCAAAGGTTGACTTTAGCCTATAATGACCCAAACATCATGTAGAATGCATTGTAGCAGTCTATTTTAATATTTTGGACATGTAGTGACTTGTACTGTTCTACAGGAGCCAGACACCACTCCTCAGACAATATATTCTCTTCAGATATTCAGGATATCAGGCGAGTACATTCTCTGATCATTTCATAGCTTGTATAGGATTATTTTCCTGCTTTAGATTACTTTACTTGATGCTGACACGTTGGTAACATGGATTGGTACTATATGGATCCCTTCATGAGATGTTATCCCTCACGGGAGCATCAGATACTCATGTCTCGTGATTCTATTATCATGTATCTCATGCTTCTATTATTATGAATATATCATGAATCTGCTTGTGATTTCTGTACTCTCATGAATCACAGTGCCTTCACGAATCTATTCATGAATCACTCTTTATGAGCCAGTAGCGTAGTCATGAATCTTAACGTAACTTGACTGGATCCTTGCGTATTGATTAGGGATGGGGGAGTAGAACTAAACATGTGAATAATTCTAAAGTAGTATAGTCATGAATCACCTCTTTAGTATAGCCATGAATCACATCCAGCTGCTTACATGTTTACCTTGTACTCTGAATCACTAGTCACTGATAGTTGTCTTATATATATTGTAGCTATTTACTTACAGTCTCTCTTTTATATCGTATTGTTCTTTCAGTTTCATGTATCTTACTCTCTCGCATGTTTATATTTCCTAACCTGTTATGATTTACATGAGATGTATTGTGCTCGCTCATGTCCTGACTGGACCTGTTAAAAATATTACAGAGGATGAGGACGAGGCGCTCTTTACCACGTATTATAGGAGTACCCTAGAGGAATGCTGTGACCTGGATCTCCAGCAGGATCTATTAATAGTGGATGACACGCCATTAGTTTAGATTAGCCAGTTTCAGTTGTATTTACTCTATGGATTACTGTATTTCAGATTTGGGATGTTTATGGATTTGATGTTATCTTAGACACTTAGACTCTCTATCTACTTGTATTTTATGGACTCGTTTCATATCTATCTTATCATATTTCTTCCTTAGATGTGATTGAGACTGTATTCTGTTATGTCACCTCCATTCGGAGTGTATATAATGTGTATGTACCTTATATTGTTAGATGATTGACCTAGGACAACGTTCTACCGCCGATACTACGGCGTATGCTGGACGTACCCACTTTTCGTTCCCTTACTCTAGGGTGCGGGTCGTGACAACGTATCCTACATGTGACTCACAACACATGGTAAAGCAAGTGTTAAGGCCGTATGAGATATACCAATACCTTATCAACAATGGGTGGTCACTAGACTAAGTCAATGCAAGAGAAATAAATAAAAGCAAAAAAACGACCGATAGATTCGCTTGCACCCAAGTGTGACTTGGACGCACAATTTTATGATATCAACAATTAAGAAATACTGAAAATAACAACTAAAAATAAGAATATGTAGAGTAAGGTGGCAAGGTATCTTGTCTGGTGGTACGAAGGTGGCAAGTCCAAGAATCACAATGTCAGCAACAGAAATGTCATAATCTCCAAACAACCCCGAATGTTGAACCAAACATCAAGAACGTACTCGGAATAAGTGATATACCTAGGAAATGCCTGTCCAAAAGTCCAATTCTGGAACAGGGGCAAAATCATAATTTTGGGTCAAAACGATGTACGTCGTTAGACGCATTTAGCACCGAAATACGTGCCCATGTCTACGATCTCCAAACTCATCCAAGCAAATGTCTACAGATCCAATTTTAGGAGATGAACCCAACGGTACGTCCAATTTTGGATTCCGATTAGCCGTGCACAAAATTGCCCATTCGATCGGGTCGAAGGCCTGCCAAATAGGTGTTCCAGTCGACCATCTCAGAATCGGACCAAACTTGGTACACAGGACCAGAATTTTGATACGGTCCTGCTGGCACAAGTTTCGTCTCGATGCGACGAACGTACACGATATTAGGGCCAAGTTTGCAAAAGGTCGATTCGGGGGTATCTTGACGGATACACAATGATTTCGTCACGCACAGGCAGCAAAATCGAGTTTCGTCAGTTCCTATATGTCAGAAACTTCCATACACGCCTTTCGATGCGTATAGTGCATGACCACGTCGCTCGGTTTGTCGTGGCGCACGCAGTATCGGTCAAGTTTCTAAAAATTTCACAGTTTTCGAAAGCAGTTTTTTATTGGTTTTTCAACGACGATATCTTTCTATATGGTGCATGAAAAATGAATCTACAATAGAGGTTTTGATCTTCTACATGTTGCCTTTAACTATTTTAAATTGGAGTTTCAAAAATTCTAAGTGTGTGGGTCGGGGTTACCCTTCCAAGTTATGGTTCTGGACAGCCCTAAACTCTATTCTCGAACAGAATTTTCTCTCGACTTTGGGTCGTCTTCGTGGGCAATAGAGTAACTACCACTGAATCTAATTACTACGGTTCAGAGAGGGTAATGTTGTCTATACATAGAAAGTCGTAGATCAAAATTTGATCGAGTATAATGGAAAAAAACAACGAAGAATACGTGTACTTGGATGGGGTTCAAAAACAGGGTGTCCTATTTCTTGCCAGTTTTTGATGTGGTTCCTGGTGATACGATCGTCGGCGACGACCTCTAGGCGACGAGGCGAATGCGCAGAAGGTCAGAGAGGAGTTGGAAAAGGTTGTAGAATGGGTAGAGCCTTGGGGTTTTCTCTCGATACTCGGTTTTTGGTATACGTATACTCAGTAGTACGAATCTGATTAAAAGAGGATTTGGCCTGATCCTTTTTGGTTTAGGAATCGTAGGCTTAGATTTGGATCAATCATGGGGATTTAAAGATCAGATCCACCCTATCTTGGAAAGATTTGGCCAACAATTGATGAAGATTTGATTTAAATCCCCCCTTCCATTGGAGTTCTCTTCGTGCAAGCTAGGGGCCGGGCTGCGTTTAGTACTGTAGCCAATAAAATATCTAAAATTCTAAATTATACTGTAGGCTACCTCTAATAGCATAGCACAAGCATACATACCTATACATTATATATGTATATATATTAACTACAACTAATGAATCAATAAAAATAAAAATATATAACAAAATAAATAAAATATTAAATTAATTAGGAATAGAATATGGGGGTTTGTATGTCCCGTATAAGTCTAATCTTCACGTAGAATACACGCCTCGAATTGCCAAGGAACTCTGTGCCTCGACGCATCCAAGCGAGCTCCGCGCCACGAGCTTCTACCTATTCCTGCACATAAATAGTGTGTGGGTGTCAGTACTCAACTGTACTGGTAGCGTGAGCTCCTCTCCTACCCATACGAAACTGACACGTTCATTTACTTTGTGTAACATAATCCCTTTACGATTGTCTGTCTACTCTTGCCTTAGGATCAGTTTTAAGACATAGACTCTCGGCCTATTTTGCGTCTCTAGACCATCCCATGCCTTGCAACTAGCAACTTACTTATACTTTGCCTCTAAACCCTTTTTGTGTCAACAATGTCAACTTCTCAAGTCATGTTTTCCTTTCGGCCAATACTCAAAGATGCAACTACACGATAGTACCTAATTTCCATGTGACCGTGCTACAAGTCCATATGTCGTGCCTTGCAAACTTAGTGTGACTTAACCATATTACCGCCTCGTGGCCCTTCTACTTTAATCACCAACTAAACCAATCAAGACTTGTGGACTAAGTATCACTCGACCGATTTTTCCTTGCGGCGTTTCTTGACAAACTCAAGATAACTTAAATTCAACTTATGCAACTTATATGCCGACAACTTAAGACTTGACGCTACATCTCATACATGAGCACGGTGCCTTCGTTGTAGCCAAATCTTAGACCCCAACATTGTCTTCCTATCGTGCACGCATTCGACTCGGCTCAATCCAAAGGCATATACACGAATCGCCGCCCATGTCGACTCATCTATATGAACTAGTCACTAGCGTCCACCGCTATCCTGGACACCATAGCTTTGTTAGACAAATGCCCCTTTCCAGCGCGAGTAGCGAGCTCCGCTGCAAGTTCCCGCCTAACCCGTGCGGTCATCCAGCACTGCTAATCATGTCCCTATCAAAACGGTCCCGTTGGCCGCCTGGGTTGCCGTTCGAGAAACATTATCTCACCTTGTACAAGTTGTCCAATGACCATAAAAGACTTGACTCGAACTGACGTCTCACACAATCATTCTACTTCTAGTGTTACCATCTCTTTCAGGGCCAAGTTCAATACTTCTCACATCTGAGACTGCCTCGACGACCCATGGTCGTGAGCCTTCTTGTTTCTTGACCTATCATTTCATTCAACTCAGGAACGACTATTCGAAAGCCCTTCTTTCCAAACTCCAAATGAATCAACCGTGACCTGTAATATTCCTATTTTGGAGTACGTATTTGACCGTATTATTTTATTTGGAGGATTTTAATTTTTGGGATATTTTTGAAATTTTTATTATTTTCTTGGAGGCAAATTTATCCTCATTATTATTATTATTATTTATTTTCTTGTTCATAAACTACCCTCCCAAAATATCTACTCCCCCTCACATCACCCCTCACATCACTCACCCACTCCCTCTCTCCTCCCTCACCTTTCCCTCTCTCTCTCTCCCGAAATCTCCCCTCTCTCTCTTCCCTGGACCAGCCCCCTCCCCCAAAATTCTTCAGCCCTCTCACTCTCTTCCCGAGCTCCCTCTCTCTCTCCTCTCCTGCTCTTCCCTGCCCCCTCCATGGCCACCACCTCGTCTCCCCTCTCCCGATCGACTCCGGCCGCCCATCTCCACCGCCGCCATCACCCTCCAGCACCGCCACCACCATTGCTTCCCTCCACCACCATCTTCATGGCCGGCCACCGCCGCCTCCGTGGCATCCGCGATGACCACCACCATCATCGTCGCCATCACCTCCGCCTCCCCTCGCTGCTGCCAGCACCATCATCGCCGCCACCGCCATGGACTCCGGCCACCTTCGCCTGGCCGAGCCCCCAGCTCCGGCCGCCTCCCTCTCCGCCGGCAACCCCCTCCGGTGAGCTCCTCCGCCCCTTCCTCTTCCTTGCCCCCTGCTGCTGTTGTCGTCTGCCTCCCTCCGCCGACGCGACTCCCCTCCGCCGGCGAGAGATCCCGATCTCCCCCTCCCTGTCTTCTCCGCCGGTGGCGACCAGCCCCACCTGGCCGAGCCCCGGTGAGCCCCGCTCTCCTCCGCCCCCTTCCTTTCCTCTTTTTCCGGGCGGCCAACACCACCGCCGTGCCGTTGCCGCGCCCGGGCCAGCACCGCCTCGAGCGGCGGGACGCCCTTGGGCCCCGCGCCGCTCGAGCAGCGAGCCCTCTCGGCCTGCGTGCTTCTCGGGCAGCGAGCCCTTGTGCTCCGTGCCTTTTCTTGAGTTGCGTGCTTCGAGCTCCGTGCACGCCTCGAACAGCGGGACGCTATGGGCCCCGCGCTGCTTGGGTTGCGTGCTATCTCGATTCGCGTGATCCCTCGTTCCCCGTGCTTCTCGGGATGTGTGCCTCGATTTGTGTGTCGTCCCGTTTTCCGTGCACCTCGACCCACGTGCTGCCTTGGGCAGCGGGATGCCTCGAGCCCCGTGCTGCCTCGGGCACCGTGCCATCTCGATTTGTGCACCGCCTCAGTTTTTGTGCCTCGGCCTTTGTGCCTTCCTCGTGACCTGTGCCGCATCGATTTGCGTGCACACATCGATTTGTGTGCCGTATCGATTTACGTGCTCCTTGGACTTGGGTCGTCTCGATTTACGTGCTCGCCTTGATTTGCGTGTCGCGTAATTCGTGCGCCGTTTCGATATTCGTGATTTCTCGATCTACGTGCATGTCTCGATTTACGTGCACGTGTTTTCCGCTCGTCTCGATATTCGTGCCACCTCGATTCTCGTACGCGTCTCGATATACGTGCGCATCTCGGTTTGCGTGCCCGTATCGATCCGCGTACCTCGGTTTTCGTGCCAGATCCCTGCACTGCTTGCGGGACCCACACGGTATAGCCTCCTCCATCCCCTGTGATTTCTTCTATTATTTTATTATTGGTACTAATGATTGTTTATTGTGTGTTCTGAGGACCTCGATTGGCGTGCCACCTTGGATCGCGACTGCCGAAGACTTGCTTACCTAGCCGAGCCCTCTAGGCAAGTATCCCTTGCTCATCGACGGCTCTTGCCCTCTCTTCTGGATTTTTATTTCATTTAATTAATTGTACTTGTAAATTTTATAACCATGTTTAGTGTAGCCTAGTAGTAGAACTGCCATGATAACCTAGACTAGCTTGGTCCGATACCGGGATAGACCGTATCGGGCGACTCGGATGGGTCATCCACACCTCCGAGGACACGAGCACGACTCACATGTATGGATTGTCCCCATATGCCCCGTGTCCGACTCGCGGTCGGGTAACGGCTTGGCGAACTATTCTTATGGCTGTGATTGCGCTTGGGTTAGAATTACGAGCATGTGCTGTGATGCGCCCTGCGAGGCGATTATTTTATTATGCATGTTGGCTTGGCGCCCAGTACGCATTGTAGCGCTGCTGGAAGCCGGGACTTAGTGGTCTCGGGTTCGATTGGTTTCCAGTACGCATCGTAGTGCTGCTGGAGGCCGAGACCTAGTGTTCTCGGCTATCGACTTGTTTCCAGTACGCATCGTAGTGCTACTGGTAGCTGAGACTTAGTGTTCTCAGCCTGCGAGCCTGCGACTGTGATTCTGCGGCGGGTTGCGCCGAGTGGTTTTAGCCCCAATTTGCTGGGAGCTCCCGTCCAGGATACAAAGGAGACTCTGCCGGATTTTTCCAGAATTCCCGATCGGGAATTTGGTTCGAAGGATTGGGCAGAACCCTTCCTTTGGTTTGCTGGACTGGGCTCTTACATGTCTTGGTATAGTATACCTGATCCCATTGCCTGCCGGGTAGACTCCCGACTAGATTAGTCGCCTAGCGTCTTGACATGTCTTGCCCGTCGGATAGCGTAAGGAGAGCGGTTCCACTCGGGAGACGGTCTGCAACCCTGGTCCTTGTTTGGTTTAAGGGTTGTGGATTTGCTCCAGAGCGGTCCATGTAATCCTTGCCACTTCCGGCGGTATTTATTACCGGACTCTTGTCCCCTGACCCTTCATCTTAGGGGTTGTCCTCGTCTGCCAGATAGAGCTGACAGTTGTCCTATGTATTGGGAGATGTGACTTGTGGATATGACTGAGGATTGAGTAATATGGAGAGTACGATCTTGGGATATTGACTTGGTGGATCTATGTGGATTCTTGGATTTTGGTGATTTCGAATATTTCGTGGAACGAGGAGAATATCGAGGGTATTATTATATGATTTTTACTCGACTTTCCAAACGCCCAAAACCTGGTATCTTTGTGTATTCCGGTAGTTGGAGAAACCTGGTTGATTGCTGTGTCTTGGTAGTTGAGGGACTTGTTTTCTAGTGGCTTGTGATCATTGACTTGGAGGATTCTTGTGAGTCAGAGGGCCTAGCATTGTTAGGGGAATGAGCTTGGTACTTGGTGGTTGTTTTTATTGACGTGATATTCACTCCATCATGGATGGGAGACTCTTGCTAGATTGATCTGGTGGATGGACCGACTTGATGATTTGAGGTGTAGGTTCCCATGTGTACTTGACAGGCTATTATAGTAGAGATCGTAATCTTGTACCCGACTCGATATCCATGTCACGATTTGGGCATGTGACTTCTTGTGACTGATAGGTTTGACCTTGTTCCTGGTGTTACACGATGACCTGGACCTGTCTTGATTCTTGATAGTGGCCCGTAGAGGTGCACTCCTGACTAGCACTCTGGACTTGACAGTAAACCTGGCATGTATACTCTTGATTCTTGATAGTGGCCCGTGGTGGCGCACTCCTGACTAGTACTCTTGACATGACATGTTTACTCTTGACCGCTGTTGCGACAGCCAGTCCTGATTTGCTAGGTATGACCTTGTCTGGACACCGTGGTTGATTTTCCTGATTGTGCTTGTACAAACTACCTGTCTCGTCTTGCATCATGTCTAGGACATGGATTCCTGGTTACCACGGTCAGGGATCCATAATGAAACTGACTAGGCTAATAACTAGATTAATCATGTAGTTCATGGGGACTTCCCAGTGACCTGTTGCTTGTCTGGCCCCGGCCCTATGTATCTATATATATACTAGGGATTTGTTGCTATCCGTCGAGATGAGCGCATTCCCAGCCCTCCGTCGAGTGTGGCACTACTTCTTTAGGGCACATGTATCTTACTGCAGTGTGCCTGCTATATCTATCTTTTTCTTTTGCTGGGGTCATTCGGGTAGTAGCAAGCAGGAGCTGGACTTTGAAGTCTCATTGCATCTTGTTAGTACTTAGGCCTGTGATAACCCTAGTTAGTTAATAATAGCAAGCCGTAGGCATTGTGTGGCCGCTTGTCCTTCTGTGTTGTTTGGCTTGTTGCCTGCTAGCCGGCTGTTATTGATTCCAGTTGGCAATGCAGGGATTAGTGGATGCTAGGGAGGTTGTGATTGTGTTAGCTGTACTATACTTGTGGATTGTTATCGTGCATTGGTACCGCACGATCCCTTACTTTATTTACTACTTTTAGATGCTATTTCCTGTCATATTTTATCCTGCTGGTTTTCTTCGCCCGTCCTTGAGCCTTCCTTTCTGGTACTTGCTACGGTTGGCCTGACCAACCCTGGATTGTTCCCAGATTTTCTGCTACCGACCCGGTGGATCTTCCAGACTTGACTTGGAGGGTGTGCTTCAGTTCCAGACCATGCTAGGAACTGTGGGAAGGTATACTTGTCTACATTATTATTCTGTATTGTAGATTCCTAATTTTCATATGAGTATTCCCTGCTTTCCATATGATTCTCTCTCTTGATATTGTTTCATTGTGATTTACCTGTGGATATGAGATCGGATTTAGGCCATAGATTGATTGCATGCTAGGATACCCAACCAGACTGGACAGCCGTCATCACCGTATAGCGTATTCGTACCTTATACGGTGTAGCTGGCCGTGTACGTCCCCGTATTCCGGAACTGGGGCGTTACATGGTTTTAGTGGTGGCCCATGCAGGTCTCGTTTTGAGATTTTGTTGGGTATCACATGATTATTGATCTCATTCCACTATTTCTTGGTATTCCCACTTGTTACACTTGTCCTTCGCTCCCTTGAACTTGTGAACTGGTCCCCATCTCTACCTGGACCTATCTTGCATTGTCCTGTCTTATTCGTTGTCATCTACCATTATTCCTTGTTTTGAGAGGCATGGTCCTGTAGTTGGTCATGTCGATCACTTTATCAGGTAAGACGATGTCTGGTCTTATCTTTGGGTTACTATATTATTTATCTTGGGTTCTGGACTCTCTACCGGTGTTTCGCCTTGTTTGATTTCCTGTTATTCCTTTCGTGCGTTGACTTTGTGTTGACTTAGTCTTATTATCGCCCTCTTCGAGCGTTGGCTTGATCGCTGCAGAATGAAGATTTCACCAGGACTCTGAGATGGGATGTTTCAGCATTTGTGGAGTATCCAGTGGATTTTCTTGTATCATTTCAGCTCCCTTGATTCCGGACAATTCCACAATCATGATTGTTTCCTTCAGATATTATTTTGGATTATATACATATATTCTCTATAGAATATGTTTTGGCATAGATTTCTGGTTTTGGAGTTTCCTAGGAAACTATTTTGTGATTATTAGTGAAACTGTTTTTGGATGCATATTACGATTTGACATGGATTATGAGTTATTATTTTGTAGAATTATTATGTTATATTGGTTAGATATTTTCTGATTTTAGTGACTTGGACATTTGAGTTGTAGATTTGATTTATTTTGGGTATTTGTCAAGAGTGACTGGATGACCCTAGTTTACATTGACGGCGAGGTAACGAAAGTTGCAGCCGCTCGATTATAGTGCCCTGGTGCATCTTTTGCAGCCATTCCGGATGGCGTGGCAGGGATGATCATGACACACTTTTTCGGATATTCGGAAACTACGGTCGTCGGTTTGAGACAAGTATCCTTTATTTTATGATTTTGTTGATTTTGTTGATTTCCGTGTAGTGGGGATTTTAGGTTTTGGTATTGTTTTCGGTGCTTTGTACTTGTTTTGATTTATGGAGTTATTTCGTGCATGTGAGATTTTGACCTTCGAGATTCCTTGGTATTTTGGATTTACCCTGAGAGTTGACTTGTGTAGCTAGACATTGTTTTCTTGATGTTTTCACAGTAGGATTTTGTTCATTTCTTGTTATCTTACTTGATTTCTGTAAGGTGGGTAGAGTTTTTCATGGCAGATATAAATGTACTAGTTTTGAAAACCCTATTTTGATAATTTTGAAATTTCGAGGACGAAATTTTTGTAAGGTGGGTAGGATGTAATATTCCTATTTTGGAGTACGTATTTGACCGTATTATTTTATTTGGAGGATTTTAATTTTTGGGGTATTTTTGAAATTTTTATTATTTTCTTGGAGGCAAATTTATCCTCATTATTATTATTATTATTTATTTTCTTGTTCATAAACTACCCTCCCAAAATATCTACTCCCCCTCACATCACCCCTCACATCACTCACCCACTCCCTCTCTCCTCCCTCACCTTTCCCTCTCTCTCTCTCCCGAAATCTCCCCTCTCTCTCTCTTCCCTGGACCAGCCCCCTCCCCCAAAATTCTTCAGCCCTCTCACTCTCTTCCCGAGCTCCCTCTCTCTCTCCTCTCCTGCTCTTCCCTGTCCCCTCCATGGCCACCACCTCGTCTCCCCTCTCCCGATCGACTCCGGCCGCCCATCTCCACCGCCGCCATCACCCTCCAGCACCGCCACCACCATTGCTTCCCTCCACCACCATCTTCATGGCCGGCCACCGCCGCCTCCGTGGCATCCGCGATGACCACCACCATCATCGTCGCCATCACCTCCGCCTCCCCTCGCTGCTGCCAGCACCATCATCGCCGCCACCGCCATGGACTCCGGCCACCTTCGCCTGGCCGAGCCCCCAGCTCCGGCCGCCTCCCTCTCCGCCGGCAACCCCCTCCGGTGAGCTCCTCCGCCCCTTCCTCTTCCTTGCCCCCTGCTGCTGTTGTCGTCTGCCTCCCTCCGCCGACGCGACTCCCCACCGCCGGCGAGAGATCCCGATCTCCCCCTCCCTGTCTTCTCCGCCGGTGGCGACCAGCCCCACCTGGCCGAGCCCCGGTGAGCCCCGCTCTCCTCCGCCCCCTTCCTTTCCTCTTTTCCCCGGCGGCCAACACCACCGCCGTGCCGTTGCCGCGCCCGGGCCAGCACCGCCTCGAGCGGCGGGACTCCCTTGGGCCCCGCGCCGCTCGAGCAGCGAGCCCTCTCGGCCTGCGTGCTTCTCGGGCAGCGAGCCCTTGTGCTCCGTGCCTTTCCTTGAGTTGCGTGCTTCGAGCTCCGTGCACGCCTCGAGCAGCGGGACGCTATGGGCCCCGCGCTGCTTGGGTTGCGTGCTATCTCGATTCGCGTGATCCCTCGTTCCCCGTGCTTCTCGGGATGTGTGCCTCGATTTGTGTGTCGTCCCGTTTTCCGTGCACCTCGACCCACGTGCTGCCTTGGGCAGCGGGACGCCTCGAGCCCCGCGCTGCCTCGGGCACCGTGCCATCTCGATTTGTGCACCGCCTCGGTTTTTGTGCCTCGGCCTTTGTGCCTTCCTCGTGACCTGTGCCGCATCGATTTGCGTGCACACATCGATTTGTGTGCCGTATCGATTTACGTGCTCCTTGGACTTGGGTCGTCTCGATTTACGTGCTTGCCTTGATTTGCGTGTCGCGTAATTCGTACGCCGTTTCGATATTCGTGATTTCTCGATCTACGTGCATGTCTCGATTTACGTGCACGTGTTTTCCGCTCGTCTCGATATTCGTGCCACCTCGATTCTCGTGCGCGTCTCGATATACGTGCGCGTCTCGGTTTGCGTGCCCGTATCGATCCGCGTACCTCGGTTTTCGTGCCAGATCCCTGCACTGCTTGCGGGACCCACACGGTATAGCCTCCTCCATCCCCTGTGATTTCTTCTATTATTTTATTATTGGTACTAATGATTGTTTATTGTGTGTTCTGAGGACCTCGATTGGCGTGCCACCTTGGATCGCGACTGCCGAAGACTTGCTTACCTAGCCGAGCCCTCTAGGCAAGTATCCCTTGCTCATCGACGGCTCTTGCCCTCTCTCCTGGATTTTTATTTCATTTAATTAATTGTACTTGTAAATTTTATAACCATGTTTAGTGTAGCCTAGTAGTAGAACTGCCATGATAACCTAGACTAGCTTGGTCCGATACCGGGATAGACCGTATCGGGCGACTCGGATGGGTCATCCACACCTCCGAGGACACGAGCACGACTCACATGTATGGATTGTCCCCATATGCCCCGTGTCCGACTCGCGGTCGGGTAACGGCTTGGCGAACTATTCTTATGGCTGTGATTGCGCTTGGGTTAGAATTACGAGCATGTGCTGTGATGCGTCCTGCGAGGCGGTTATTTTATTATGCATGTTGGCTTGGCGCCCAGTACGCATTGTAGCGCTGCTGGAAGCCGGGACTTAGTGGTCTCGGGTTCGATTGGTTTCCAGTACGCATCGTAGTGCTGCTGGAGGCCGAGATCTAGTGTTCTCGGCTATCGACTTGTTTCCAGTACGCATCGTAGTGCTACTGGTAGCTGAGACTTAGTGTTCTCAGCCTGCGAGCCTGCGACTGTGATTCTGCGGCGGGTTGCGCCGAGTGGTTTTAGCCCCAATTTGCTGGGAGCTCCCGTCCAGGATACAAAGGAGACTCTGCCGGATTTTTCCAGAATTCCCGATCGGGAATTTGGTTCGAAGGATTGGGCAGAACCCTTCCTTTGGTTTGCTGGACTGGGCTCTTACATGTCTTGGTATAGTATACCTGATCCCATTGCCTGCCGGGTAGACTCCCGACTAGATTAGTCGCCTAGCGTCTTGACATGTCTTGCCCGTCGGATAGCGTAAGGAGAGCGGTTCCACTCGGGAGACGGTCTGCAACCCTGGTCCTTGTTTGGTTTAAGGGTTGTGGATTTGCTCCAGAGCGGTCCATGTAATCCTTGCCACTTCCGGCGGCATTTATTACCGGACTCTTGTCCCCTGACCCTTCATCCTAGGGGTTGTCCTCGTCTGCCAGATAGAGCTGACAGTTGTCCTATGTATTGGGAGATGTGACTTGTGGATATGACTGAGGATTGAGTAATATGGAGAGTACGATCTTAGGATATTGACTTGGTGGATCTATGTGGATTCTTGGATTTTGGTGATTTCGAATATTTCGTGGAACGAGGAGAATATCGAGGGTATTATTATATGATTTTTACTCGACTTCCCAAACGCCCAAAACCTGGTATCTTTGTGTATTCCGGTAGTTGGGGAAACCTGGTTGATTGCTGTGTCTTGGTAGTTGAGGGGCTTGTTTTCTAGTGGCTTGTGATCATTGACTTGGAGGATTCTTGTGAGTCAGAGGGCCTAGCATTGTTAGGGGAATGAGCTTGGTACTTGGTGGTTGTTTTTATTGACGTGATATTCACTCCATCATGGATGGGAGACTCTTGCTAGATTGATCTGGTGGATGGACCGACTTGATGATTTGAGGTGTAGGTTCCCATGTGTACTTGACAGGCTATTATAGTAGAGATCATGATCTTGTACCCGACTCGATATCCATGTCACGATTTGGGCATGTGACTTCTTGTGACTGATAGGTTTGACCTTGTTCCTGGTGTTACACGATGACCTGGACCTGTCTTGATTCTTGATAGTGGCCCGTAGAGGTGCACTCCTGACTAGCACTCTGGACTTGACAGTAAACCTGGCATGTATACTCTTGATTCTTGATAGTAGCCCGTGGTGGCGCACTCCTGACTAGTACTCTTGACATGACATGTTTACTCTTGACCGCTGTTGCGACAGCCAGTCCTGATTTGCTAGGTATGACCTTGTCTGGACACCGTGGTTGATTTTCCTGATTGTGCTTGTACAAACTACCTGTCTCGTCTTACATCATGTCTAGGACATGGATTCCTGGTTACCACGGTCAGGGATCCATAATGAAACTGACTAGGCTAATAACTAGATTAATCATATAGTTCATGGGGACTTCCCAGTGACCTGTTGCTTGTCTGGCCCCGGCCCTATGTATCTATATATATACTAGGGATTTGTTGCTATCCGTCGAGATGAGCGCATTTCCAGCCCTCCGTCGAGTGTGGCACTACTTCTTTAGGGCACATGTATCTTACTGCAGTGTGCCTGCTATATCTATCTTTTTCTTTTGCTGGGGTCATTCGGGTAGTAGCAAGCAGGAGCTGGACTTTGAAGTCTCATTGCATCTTGTTAGTACTTAGGCCTGTGATAACCCTAGTTAGTTAATAATAGCAAGCCGTAGGCATTGTGTGGCCGCTTGTCCTTCTGTGTTGTTTGGCTTGTTGCCTGCTAGCCGGCTGTTATTGATTCCAGTTGGCAATGCAGGGATTAGTGGATGCTAGGGAGGTTGTGATTGTGTTAGCTGTACTATACTTGTGGATTGTTATCGTGCATTGGTACCGCACGATCCCTTACTTTATTTACTACTTTTAGATGCTATTTCCTGTCATATTTTATCCTGCTGGTTTTCTTCGCCCGTCCTTGAGCCTTCCTTTCTGGTACTTGCTACGGTTGGCCTGACCAACCCTGGATTGTTCCCAGATTTTCTGCTACCGACCCGGTGGATCTTCCAGACTTGACTTGGAGGGTGTGCTTCAGTTCCAGACCATGCTAGGAACTGTGGGAAGGTATACTTGTCTACATTATTATTCTGTATTGTAGATTCCTGATTTTCATATGAGTATTCCCTGCTTTCCATATGATTCTCTCTCTTGATATTGTTTCATTGTGATTTACCTGTGGATATGAGATCGGATTTAGGCCATAGATTGATTGCATGCTAGGATACCCAACCAGACTGGACAGCCGTCATCACCGTATAGCGTATTCGTACCTTATACGGTGTAGCTGGCCGTGTACGTCCCCGTATTCCGGAACTGGGGCGTTACATGACCCGTGCCTTAGAACACTAAGTCCGTGACATCCTGTCTTACACCAATTGATGTTCTAGATGATACTACTGCCCAAGACATACCTACTCAACGGGCCTTACGGTCGTGGAACCAAGTAATTTCGACGATCGCAGAAAACATGGGACGGTGCTTAGAAAAGACTTCGATAGCCTATCATAACTCAGCCTAAATTAATCGTGCAACAACTTTACGAGCAAGGAATGCGTCAAGCCTTGGATGATGGGACCGTGCATGCTTTATGAAGCGTTTATGCGGGCGACGCCAATGACTTAGGCTAACTCTTAGCTTGTGGCAATGACCAACTTTTCCTTCTCCTAAGCCACCGGACGAAGGACCGAGTGTCATTTTCAAAACACGTTGTACACCAACTCTAAGCCGACCATTGGACCATTCCGTATTCTAACTAAATTTGACCCGTCTGGATTATTCCCTTAGCTATGTGGATTCATCTCTTTTATTATAAAGACTACTTGTGCAAGTTGAAAACATGCAATTTATTATGTGAAGGCTAAGATGAGACGAGTTCACTAATACTACCCCACCTGAGCGAGGAGTCACCACGACCGAGTGGGCCTTCAAGCAGCCGTTGTAAGGCTAAGTCCGAACACCGTTGGTGTTTCGATTCCTCTGATTGACTGAGCGGGATGGGGCATTACAAGAGGTGTTCCGAGTCTTAAGAACCGAGGGAGAGACTAAGCTGATAAAACTACCAACCTAGAAGGTGTCTCTCCTTCTGCTTCCTTCGAGTATGAGACTCGAGACACTTCAGAGTCTTTGGCTTCGCTCCAGCAGGAGACTTTCACAGGGCCGATTAAGGACAAGCCCCTGGAGGTCCCCGAGGTTGGCGTGGTGGCAGCCGAGGGCGGTATTCCAGAGTCTGTACCTGTGACAGGCCAGGTGAACGTGGATGTCAAGGACATTACCCAGAACCTTTCCACCTACCTCCTCTCCATGTCGGGAGAAGGGTTAAGGATAATCCCGTTGTGTCGGAAGGCGGGGAATATCATCCGGTCGGGGAGCTACCTTCGGCGAATTTTGGGGACTTATCTCTTCGGCTGGTTGAAGATCCCTTTGAAGGGTTGACGACGAAGGCTGTCGAAGCATTAGTTAGCCGAACTATTGGATGGCTGGCAATGATGACTGTCGAACAACTGGTTGATGAGATCATTCTAAAAGTTGTCGAGGAGGCGATTAAGGAGTTGGCTGATATTGTCCTCGGAGAGACGAACAAGTAGACCACTGTAAAATAAGTCGATGCAGCTGCCAATGAGTTGATAACTGAGGCTCTAGCCGAAGGGGCCATTGAGATGATGGTCGATAGTACTGCTGATGAGCCCGCCGACGTAACTACCAGGAGTCCGGCCAAGGGGACTGTGGAAGAATCGTCCGAGAAGATTGCTGACGAGCCGGTTACTGAAGCGCCAGTTGAGATGACCAATGAAGAGTTTGTCACGCCGACCATTGAGAAAATGGTTGCTGGCTTTAGTTACGGAGGCGGTTGAAGCTCCAACGAAGGAGCCTATTAAAGAACGAGCTATACCTCAGACAGTGTTGGCTGTACCGTCGATGGCTTCTGTTATAGTCACGGTGCCACCTGTTTCTGCTGTAATACCTAGACGCATATTGGCAGCCATTGCTACCCCGGGACCTTCTATTACGACATCTCCGCTGACGCCAATGAGTTTGGCTGACAGTATATACTATATCAATCTCATTCTAGGCACCATTCGTCAAGCTTTGATGTGTAGCAAAGAGGGTGTCTTGTGGGGCATCCAATCGCTCAAACAGGCTCAGTCTATAGTGGGAGCCCAATTGGTGGCCTTGCCTGACTATCCGGAGTATAAAGCGACGGCGAACGCGATTGACGATCTGTTGGCCGAGTTGGAAGACACTGCCTCTGAGTTTCAAAATCTCGAGCACATTTTTCCGACTCTAACTGCTGCGGATCTAGAGAGGATGGCCTCTGAAGTGTCCCAGTACGAACAGAGACGTCGGGCTTTAAACGACCGACTTGCCGAGGTTGAGGTCGCAATTGTGGAGGTGACCGACGCCGAAGTCGCTCATATCTGCCACCGTACAGCCGCGGAGGACCAGTGCATGACACTCTAGGAGCAGATACGGAGGCTGGAAGAGACTTTGGCCCTTGCAGAAAGTGTTCAGGAGAAGTCAAGGGATGAGGGGGAGGCCCTTCGTCAGCGCTCCGAGATCTTGGCCAAAGTGAAGAAAAGTATTGGTGTGCGTCAGGCGGAACTGGCTCTTGTGCGCCAAAACCTGTCTCTGATTGAAGATGAAGCTGCTCGACGTCAGGAGGCCGAGCGTCGAGCCAAAGAACTGGTTGGCCCCCAGATTGCTCTTTTGAGAAGCAGACTAGAAGGACTTATGCATCGGTCTTCTCAGTTTTAACCTTCTTTTTGTTTTGTTATCTCTCAGTTTAGTTTGTGAGAGATAATTTTTGTAAGCAAAAAAAGAAAAACCCTTTCATTCTATAAATGAAAATTTGGTTTCACTTGTCTTTTTGCTGTGAGCTTTTCTTGTACAAGAGTGAGAATTCCCTCAGAGGTAGTACAACATAAGGGAACAGAGATAACTCCGCTGGGGACATGGTGTTTTACTCAGAGGTAATAGGATATGGTAAACATGAAATTTTTTGTGATAGGATCTTCCTTACTTAGAGGTAATATAGACATGGCAAGGATAGACTTTATGGGTGTATATAACGATTCAGAGGTAGTATGGACGTGAAAGGTTCTATAGATAATTATGACAATCATGGGGTATTATCATGAAAGGAATGTCTCCTCAGAGGTAATATGGACATGGTAGGCATAATCATCGCTAGGGTGTAGAATAACAATTCAGAGGTAGTATAGACATGAAATGTTTTCTAGATAGTTGTGACAACACAAGGTTATCAAGGAAGAGACTACTACTCAGAGGTAATATGCACGTGGCAAACGTGAACTTCATTAGGGTATAGAATAACAATTTAGAGGTAGTATGGACGTGAAAGGTTTTCTACTGGGGGAGTTATGAAAGAGGTAAACTCAGTAACAAAATTCACGGACACCTACGGGGGATGTGGGGACCTATGCTGATTTGAAGTTCAGACATAGTATTTCTTCAGGAAGTTGTCATTGATTGGCATCATTAGTAAGTCGTCGTTAAGTTTGGCCAGTCGGTAGGCACCATTGGAGTAGACCGTCTTTATGACGAACGGTCCTTCCCACTTGGGTTCAAACTTCCCAGCAATCTTGTGAGTCTTTGCCATTGGTTTTCAAACTGATAAGGCGAGGTCACCCACTTGGAATGTACTTTCCGGAATATTTTTGCTGAAGGCCCTAAAAATCCGAGCTTGGTAAAGCTCGATTCGTTGTTGAGCTAGCATACATTTCTCATCCAATGCCTCTAACTCCTATAGCCGCTGGTGTTGATTGTCTTCGTTAGTCAGCTGGTTGGTGATGGCTACCCGTAGAGACGGGATTTGGATCTCCAAGGGAAGCACTACCTTGCTTCCATAAATTGGAGAGAATGGTGTGTTGCTAGTAGGTATCCAAACAGTGGTACGGTAAGCCCACAGGCGTTCGCCGAGCTTGTCATTCCAGTCGCGCTTATTAGAGGAAATGACTTTCTTGAGCAGCTTGACGATAGTCTTGTTGAATGCTTTAGCTAGTTCGTTCTTCGTAGGATTGTAAGCAGTTGATGCCACATTTTGTATTCGGTTCTTATCGCAGAACCGATGGAATGCGTGGCTCACGAACTGAGAACCGTTGTCGTGGATAATCCGTCTAGGAACCCCGAAGCAGTATATGATGTGATGCTTGACAAAACTGATCATGTTCGAGGTTTTTACCTCGGCCAGAGGTACTGCTTTTGCCTACTTGGAAAAGTAGTCGATGATGGCGAGTATGAACTGGTGTCCTTTGGAGGACGGTAGACTGATCGGCCCTGATAATATCTATTCCCTATGCTTCAAATAGCCAGGAGGCCGCTGTGGGGTATAGAAACTCAGAAGGTTGGTGGATGAAGTCATCATACAACTCGCATACCCGACACTTTTTTACATAATTGACGGCCTCTGCCATCATAGTGGGCTAGTAGTAACCCATACATCGCAATCGAATTTGTAATTTAGGACCAGGCTGATGGGCTCCGCTGATGCCATCATGTGCCTTCCGGAGTGCCTCTTGCGCTTCTATCATGGATAAACATCGCAGGACAAGCCCGTCGTATGAATAATAATACCGCATTTTGGTAGCCGTGTCATAGAAGAACCGGAGCGAGCGTCTCTTGACAGAAGTAGCTTCCTTCGGATCTTTGGGTAGGACTCCGTAGACTGCATAGTCTATAAACGGGAATCACCAGTCCGGAAAATCTATATTAGTGTATGTTTGTACTTAGTAACTAAGACACGTACGTAGGTTGTTCTTCAAGCAAACTAGCTATCGACCCATCACCCTGACATTATATTAGGTTCTAGCAGAAGCTGCCAGTGAAGCGGCGAGGCCAGTGAGTGCGTCGACCTCCAGGTTTTGCAATCGAGGTACATGTTCTATAAGGAACCCTGTGAAGTTGGAAATGATATTGATTGCTGCTTGGTGGTAAGGAACGAGATCTATATGACGGACCCTGTATTGTCCTCGAACCTGGTTAATGATCAGTTTCGAGTCACCATAGGCCTCGATGCAGTTAACCTCCAACTGTTTAGCGAGCTGGAGTCCGATGATGAGAGCATTATACTCAGCCACGTTATTGGTGTATGACTCCATGAGAGAATATGTACGGTAGATGACCAGGCCATCGGGAGTGATGAGAACGACTCTGACCCCTGCGATGATCTCGTATTTGGCTTTTGTTCTTGAAGCGCCGTCAAAGAACATGTGCCAAATTGAGTTATCTGAGATAGCAATGGACTCTAGGATTTCATCAGGAATGTTATCATAGAGCTTCGATGTCTTTAGCACAGGATGTGCCACCAAGAAGTCAACCAATGCTTGGCCTTTCACTGCCTTTTGTTGGATGAACACCATGTCATAAGGAGTCAAGAGTATCGCCCATGTGGCTAATCGCGAGTTTAAAGCCCTTGGCTTAGTCATGAGGACTCTGAGGGGGTTGACTCGAGAGATAACATGGATTGTCTGTCCGACTACGTAATGTTAAGTCTTTTGGATAGCGAAGAGTAGAGCAAGACACTCCTTCTCCACAGGATTATACCGATGCTCAGCCACAATCATGGTCCTTCTAAGATAGTAGATCGCCTATTCATGGCCTTTATTGCTTTTTTGGCCTAACAAAGTACCGAGAGAATGGTCCATAGCTCGGACGTATAGCAGGTAGGGTCTCCCCACGACCGATACTACTAGTATTATGGGACTAATGAGGTACTTCTTGATTTCATCGAATGCATGCTGGCATTTTTCGATCTATACATAAGAAACTTGTTTCTTCATCAGTTTGGTGAAGGGTTGACATCGGCTGGAGAGATTTGCTATGAATCTTCTGATGTATTTCAAGCGTCCTTGTAGGCCTCAAAGCTCACGGAGATTCTTCGGGGGAGCCATGTCCAAGATTGCCTTAGTCTTTTTAGGGTCAATATGAATATGCTTGCCTGTGACAATGAAGCTCGGGAACTTGTCACTGGAAACCCCTAGAAAAGACTTAGTTGGGTTCACCTCTAGTCGATGTGTCCGTATTAAGTTAAATACCGTCCATAGGTCATCCAGATGACTGGATTGCTTTTTGCACTTGATGGCAATATCATCAACGTAACATTCTACCATCTTTCGGAGGTGCTTGCGGAATATGGTGCTCATAGCCCACTGGTATGTTGCTCCTGCATTCTTCAATCCGAAGTGCATCACTTGTAACAATATACTACATTTGGAGTCCGGAATGAAGTATGTTTCTCGTCTTTGGATAACATTTTAATCTTGTTGTAGCCTGAGAAACCATCCATGAAGGACATGCGCTCGAAGCCACACGTGTTGTCGATCATCACGTCAGTGATCGGGAGGGAAAACTTGTCTTTTGGACAGGCCAAATTGAGATCCCTAAAGTCTATGCAAACCCGAGTTTTCCTATTCTTCTTAGTGACTGGGATAACGTTGGCCAGCCAATCCGGGTATTGCTTTTCGCAGATGAAGCCACTCCCTATGAGTTTGTCGATTTCTTTTTCAATAGCATCTATGACATTGGGGCTGTTCGACATGACAAAAGGTTGAACGAACATTTTGTATATTGAACGTAAAAAAGAGTACAATCAATTCTTATGCAAAGAAATCTAAGTACAAAAGTTTCTGGATAAGTGTGATGGTGGAGATCAAGCACTGCAGCAGCTCCGTTACTCCGTTGACGAACCGATGATGATATGAGACTTGCTCTGACTTTCTGGTGCCTTTGATGGAACTCGAGGGTTGCCAATCAGGAGGACGTCGAAGTTAAAGATTTTGATAATTTTGTGGATCTTCTTCTCCTTGTCAATTATGTTATTGGGGGGAAACCTCTATTATTTATAGAAAAAAGGGGCACATTTATTATGTGCATTAGGGTTTCGACATATGAAAGAATCTGTCATCCTTGTACGGTACGGGCTTCTGTGGCGCTGACATGTGGTAGGTGTTGAGATTCCCCTAAAACGAGATCTCTGGTGGTTATCAAAATAACCGAAGGAGGTAACATGTGGCTTATGCCGATTTGCTTGTTCGGATGTAGCCGAGCAAATCTTGGGATTTCATCTCAAATTTAGATTTTGTATAATCTTCATCCGAGATTTATTTCAATCTGATAAGATATTCGCATTTATCAACTTGATCAATCCCAATTCTATCTTTGAGAGAGGCGGTTTATACAAACTGATTGGGTGGGACCATGCCATCTGTGCTTCAGGTAAGGCTAGCTGCGCTTCTGGGCTACGAGTAGACTGTGCTTCTGGAGACGACGGAGCCTCTGTACTTTAGGGCGACAAGTGGACTATGTTTCGAAGACAACGGTGCCTCTGTGCTTTTAGGGGCGACGAGTAGGCTGTGTTCCGGGTAAACGCACTGTGCTTTAGGCCGAAGAGTAGGCTGCGCCTTCAGATAGACCATTTTACTGTGCTTTAGAGTAGCATTCGGGCTTGTGCTGGAGGCAGACGGTGTCTCCTAAGTCTTTGTTGAGAAAAATAGGCCATTGAACGGGCCGGGTGCTTGGATCGAAGCAGCTGTCTATGCTTCTGAGAGGGGGATATACTGTCTGCGCCTTGGAAGCAAAGGAACACAGTAGGGTGCCTGCGTCTCTGGTTGGAGACAACTTAGCTTTTAAGTCTTTTTTTCAGGAAAAGTAAATGACTACCCTTGAATGCAAACTCCTTCTTAATTTCCACCATTAATTAGGGAATTCCAAGGAGCATTTGAACAATTTGGAGACTCAATTGAATGGGCCTATTAAATGAGACCCGTTGTGCCGAGTCCTAGGCTCATCCAGGAATTTTGACCGTCGGCCAAGTGGCCTAAAGTTTGGACCACTCCCGGTCCTACAAAACGAGAAGTATTCCTCTGAAGAGTCACTATCTTCTTCGTGGCACCCTTTACCACCATATTTGATCCAAACTTAGCTTCAGGCGGTCGCTGGCCTTACATAAGTCGGTTGTTGGTTGGGGATTCTCTCGTTCGAAGGGGCCATATTCTTGTAGAAGAACTCTCTGTAGAAGGAGCCGTCACCGCTCTTGAGAAGTATCGAAGTATCCTCCCTAAGGAGTTTGACTCTTGGCGACGTCTTGGAGGTCTTAGAGGTCCAAGCTACGGGGTTAGGATTGGTTGCTCCTCCGATGAGCTGTCGGCCGTGCTCTGCCCCACTAATTGAGGGCTGCGGGGCTTCGTCATACTATGGTCTGGGTCTTCTACTACTTCTGTATATATTTGAGCCCCAGTTTCTTTCGATGGCGAGATGATTTGCTCTGATGATGTTATGAGTCAGCGGGAAGGAGACATTGATGGAGACTGTATACATCTTCTCCAGTCTTTTTGCCCATGATGATCACACTGTGGAGGCTGCCCGGTGAAAACGAACCTTCTCGTGGATCTATAGGAGTTTCTATTCTCACTTATGTAGTAAAGACTTTACAATTAATCCCTGTAATTCGGATTCAGGAAGTTTCTCCCTTATGTAATTGTGACAAGTCTGTGAGATACCCTTGTATCCATGATTAATAAAAAGAGTCTTTTTCGAACTTTAATATGAGAATGTCTCTGTCTTTGGTTGGTCTATGCGTCTGATCGCCTGTGCCTATACCTGTATAAAGCTGGAGGGTAATAAGGGTACCCGCCTACGCCTATAGATGCTGTATTTTTCATGCTTCTACAAGACCCCCTTCAAAGTGTTCTGAACTTGAGTCAAGCTCGGGATACTTTGAACAGAAGCATGACATGTGTTCCTTTGTAGGCGTGCTGCACATCATGTCTGTTGCCAAGGTGGCATCATGCCTAGGCTCGGACATTAAATGCATTGAGCCGTCTCCTCATTAAGCATGATCATGACTCCTTGTTTCTAGAGAACATTCATCATGACCCTTTTTTGAACCCACGATGTCCGAAGCGTTTTGTCTTCTCTTGTCGACGTGGCTGTTCCTATAAGTAGGAATATTGGAGAAAGGAGAAATTTTTATGTTTTCACCTACTCCTCAAAAGTTTGTGTCAGAGTTCCTTCTTCTTTTGAACCCTAGCTTTTTCCACCATGGCCCCCAAGAAATCAAGAACTCTGAAAACACTTGTGGCTAACTCCCAGAAAACTCATGGTGAGGCGACCAGTCCTCATCGGTCTGTAATGCCTGCGAGGGCTAGTCCTCAAATGGCCATAGAACCGACGAAGCCCTCTAGGGCCTCCATCGTAGGAAGAGATGGAAAGGGGCGACTAGCAGTCGTCAGGTCCAAGGCAAACAGTTGGCCTCTAAGGCCGTTGTCGTCGAACGACCTCCCGTCAAAGGGGAAGTGCAGCCTCCTGTTGTCGGTAAGCACTTGATCCCGATTCTTGATTTACTATTACATGTGAATGGCTTCCTTTCGACCATGACGTTTCGAAACGACGTTGACATTTTTGACTTTTTCGACGTTGTTTTTCAAACGCATCTACATCGCATTGGCTTCGTCACTTGAATGTTTAGCCAGCGTACAACCTTCACTTCTTATTTTTTTTGATATTCATTATGCAGTTCCCGTGTCTTCATCTTTTTTCGGGGACATCCTCTTTGCCTTAGCCGTCGGCAGAGAAGACAACGGTACTAGGGAGGCACTTGCCAAGTCTACTGTGCAGCAACTCACCTCATATCAACCAAGGGCTCGTCTGGTCATGATTCGGGAGCATAGGCTCACCTATTTCCGTCGCATGATGGACCGAGGCCGGTTGTCAGGTCCTCGTGATGCTGTCGAGATGCTGAAGCCTCGCTTCCTGTTTGGTGACGAGTTCGTGCTACAGGACGCGATGGTCTTGGCAATAACCGAAAATTCGTATCTCGAGAACGACGGCGGCACTCCTTTGTTTGTGCCTTCTGTCTCACGTCATTTGCCGCTTTCTGCCTTCTCTTGCCTATCTGAAGCACGTAGCATGTATTGGGATTTGACCCTAGAGTGTATGGACCTATTGATTGGTCGCATCGAGGGGTAGGTATGCTCCGACCCAAAAGACTGCTACGGGCCATGCCCAAGGGTCTGTCTACTATGCTTGCTTGTCCTGCTCCCTGATCATGTATCTGATGTGTTCGTGGCTGAGGTGCATCTTCATATTGCCTTTCTTTTCCCCAACAAACTATTATTTGCCTGCTGTACTTATCCAAAGGGTGGCCTTCATGTCGACGGCTAGATCCATCCTGACGTAGAGTGGAAGGCATTGTCTCTTTGGGTGGTAGAAAAGTTTAAGAGGGACCTGAAGAACGTGGTTATTCACCGTTGTGTTAAGGCCACCATGTATGGGGTCGCTGTCAACCGTGCTCTTTTCCTTGCCCTGCTAGAGATGTTCCACTATCACACAGGGACGTTTTTTACCCCTCACAGAGAATTGGGCATGGCTCTTCACGAGATGCGTCCCATCCCAAAGTTACCATGGAGGAGTCAGCCTTATGAGGAGTATACTACCTGTAAGGATGAGTTTCTCGCCATGGAGACTAAGTATCTTGCCATGATGGATGTATACAAGGAGGTGTTCGGCCACTACCAAGTGTGCACACACCAAGACAAGGCGCAGGTCCCGCCTCATATCCAGGCATGGGTTAACTATATTTTTATCCAATTTTTACCGATGCCGGGGCAGTCTTACTATACCGCGTGCGCTGACGAGGTGGATGACATGATGAGTGTCGCTGGGTTATCGGTTCCATCCTTAGATGCTGAAGGTAATCCCACTTCCGACATTTACAGCATCTTCAGCAAGAATTTGGTCCCGGTGAGCCCCAAAGCGGCCTTGGCAGCCTTCTTGATTGTGTGGCTACGGAAGGCCATAGTGTCGGGGGTGCTGGACCTGCGGTCGAATCAGTCAGGATCTGATCTTGCCTACTGTGAAGCTTGCTTTCGGACAACCTTTGGTGTTGTTACCGACGATGGTGTGTAACGTCCTGCACGGCCTACGAGAATTTTCCCAGAAAATCCTTGATTGTGGTGGGAGCAATAAGGATTTCTTGTCAGTCGAGCTCCCCTATCATTACCTGATGGGTTGGTTAGCTCTGCACCGCCCCAGTCTGATAAATCCTAGCACCATCTTGGGATACGAGGCGGGAGATACGACCCTGCACAATTACGAGAACGCGGCATGGGTTCCCCGGGACCTTTCCACTTGTCGATAGATGCTGGGTAGATTGGGAGAGTATGCCATCTACAAGTTTGCGCCCTCCTACAGCAGCTTTCGTTCAGACGAGGGGTTGGTGGACGAGAACCTGACCTCAAGGGCGTTCATCCGGTTACAATCCATTCGTCCTTTCCACCTGGTGTACCGGAATCAAAACCGGGTGTTCTTGGAGCCTTATTTGCCCAGTCGCTTTGCTCGTCAATTTTGTTATAGCCAAACGATGATCGGTAATCTGAGCGTCTGTCTTGTCTACGAAGTTGGTATTTTAGATGGTGCTCTGGCCTAGCATTATTATAATGCCGGTCATACAGGCGCAGTCTTCGCTACTCCTTCGATACAGGGGAAGGCAAGTCTTTTGTAATCTGCTGCCCAACTTTACTACGTCTACAACACTTTCTTGCCAGAGTACAATCGTCAGCGGAGTCTGCTCAAGGGGACAAAGTTTGAAACAACTCCCTCACCCTTTCCGCTTCTCCACGGGCCGGCGCCCGCTGACAGTGAAGCCAATGATGGTTCTAGATCATCTGAAGAAGAGGGAGAGGTGGAGTGACTCCTCGGTGACCTGCGAGAGTGTCGAATCTTGCCCGGGGAGATCTCCCCTCCTGCAAAAAGAGCCAGAATAGCTTCTGCGCCCATGAAGGGTGTAGCAACTCGTTACGTTGGATCCTCATCGGGGGTAAGTTCTTCTGATCTTTGAGCTCGTCCAATTTTTGTATCTTATGATTGCGTGGTTTGAACAGGTGGGACCCTCTTGGTCAGAGCAGCTCAGGGGGCTTTCTGAAGAAGCTGTGCCTTATGTGCCTCGAGACGTGGAGACAGAGGAGGGGGATGCTACTACTGCTCCCTCTGACTTGGAGAAAATTCCTCCTCCTGCTCCTTCTGACTATGGGATGCAGAGATTTTCGGACCCGCCAGCTTTGTCTTCTCCGAAGATTGGCACAGAACCAGCTACGGATGATGCCGTGGTTGATGTGGTGCCAACCGGAGGAGAAGTATTGGGGTCTTCCCCCGTGGGAGCCAATATAAAAATCGGTGATCTGTCTGTTGATCAAACAATTAATGACGTGGCCATTGGAGCAAGGGCCAAGGAAATTATCGCAGGACCAGTCTCGGCGATTCGGGTGCTTGGAGAGACAATTGTGCCTCCCGGACCATCGAGTGTCCCACCGGTGGCTCCTCATGTGTCTGCTCTGATACACGGGGAGAGTTCGGCTACTGCCTTCGTCCTTGGGCCTTGGGCTGCGGCTTCTTCCGTGACTCCGATGAGCCTAGCTGATGATGACTTTTATTCTGACGCTCTGTTGGAAACCATTCGTCATGTTTTATCGCAAGGTTTAGAGGGTGCCCTGTTGTACAATCACTCGCTCAAACATGCCCGTCCTGTAGTTGAGGGTGCACTAGTGACTCTGCGCCGTTAACCGACGTGCAGGGTGAAGGCGGGTGTAATAGCCTACCTAATGGACGAGGTGGACGCCATTGCCTTGGAGTTGTAAAACCTTGAGAGCGGCATCCCGACTCTGGTTACTGAGGAGTTAGAAAAATTGCCTCTGTTGTTTCCCAGTACGAGCAGCGGCGTCAGGACTTGCAGGATCGCCTCACAGAGATTGAGGCCGAGCTTAGCCAGGTGACTGACACTGACGAGGTTCGAGCCCGTCGTCATACGGACACAGAATCAGAGTGCCGGGCCCTTCGAGAGCAAATTCATAAGTTGGAAGCGAACCTAGCTCTGGCTGAAAGTAATCTTCTGAAGTACGAGACCCAGAGGGAAGTTCTTCGCCAGCGCTCTAAGGATTTAACCCAGGAGAGGAATAACATTGGCATACGTTAGGCCGAGCTGGCCATTGCGTGCCGGACTCCGCCCACTTTTGATGACTAAGCCGCCCAGCGTTAAGAGAATGAGCGCAGGGCTCAGGCATTTGTAGATGCCCAGAAGGCCCACTTGAAGGGTCTACTGGGGGAGCTTCGGAACTGGTCCTCCCAATTTTTTTTGTCTCTCTCTGTGTGAGAGAATCTCTATTATAATAGCAAATATATTTCAATCACATGAAATTTTCATTGCTTCCATTTCTCTGTTCATATTCATGTTTGTAAAATCTGTACAAGGATAGGAATTCCCACAAGGGAACGACTTTAATGGGGACAGGGTATTTACTCAGAGGTAATATGGATGTGGCAAACACCGAATCTTTGTGGAGAAACTTTCTTTACTCAAACGTGATATGGACATGGTAAGGATAGAATCTACGGGGGTATATAACGACTTAGAGGTAATATGGACGTGAAGGGTTCTATAAATGACAACTGTCGAGTATTGTCATAGAAAGGGTGCTTTACTCAAAGGTAATATGGACATGGCAAGCATCCTTCTACTAGAATAACATTTCAGAGGTAATATGGATGTGGCTGTATTCTAGGGATTTATGAAAACTTTGGGGTTATTGTAACGGGGTGACTACTCAGAGGTAATATGGACATGGTAGACACGGTTACAGAAGGACACTTCAGAGGTGATATGGACGTAAAATAGTTTCTATGTGGTCATGATGGCACAGAGTCTTCACGGGAGATGCAACTACTCAAGGTGATATGGACATAGTAGATGCACAACAGGGTGTAAGAAACGATCCAGAGGTAATATGGACGTTGAGGGCTTTACTTACTAGGATTTAGTGTAGGAGGGTTGAGCAAGTTTTCACCAGTATATACGAGCACTCATGAGGGCGCAGAGCTCCTGTTGGTGTTGTTGCTGAAGACGGGTTTAGGGGAAGTTTTATCCCCTAAGTCGATCTGAACGACCTCGTCCTCGGTGGGAGGCTCTCGCTGTTCGAAATGCCATTCCCACTGAGAGCCAAGGTGTTGAGCTCAGGGTTCTTCTTCGAAGAAAAGGAGTGGCTGGTCTTCTTCCTCTGCGGGATCGTCTGTAGAAACCATGTTGGCGGATAGTACCTTCTGGAGGTCCCGGCCTATACTGGTATCAGAATCCCAGGCTGAAGAGTCAGAAGAATACGAGTGTAGTGGAGCCTCCGATTCTGAACTCTCTGAAGTTGTCATGGGAGTAATATACCCCAACCTCCGGCGAGTACGTTGGTAGTAGTTCTGAGGCTTCCCCTTCGCAGTACGAACTCGTAAGGGAAGCCGCCAACCTTTGCCGTAGTTCAGTCCTTTGTTGCTGTTCAGGTCGTATCCCATCTTCTGGATGAGATATTTGGCTTGAGTAGCATAGCGGTAGAGCTGCATCTTGCCGTCGTCGGGTTCCGGTTCTCCTGGGGCTGGCCGCTGCGGATGCTCCAGTCGACCGAAGACGATAGGTTGCTCCTCCGGGTTCCTTGGCGGGACTAGAAAATAGGAGCCTTTGGAGGGGACAACTCAGTTTACAAGGTTGGCGGTTGTCACTTGCGTTTGTAGAGTACATAGAGCGTTGTCTAAGAAGTACTTAGTGTTCTAATGCACACAGGAGAAATTCAAAGAAAACTTTCTATTAATAAAATACAAAATGTTAGCCCGAGGGATTACATCAACTAAAGATTGTGCCTCAGTATTGGCGCAGAGGTCATCTTGTAATTCTTCGTGGGCAAGAGCTGCTGTAAAAGGAGGTGGAGGAGATTTTTGCTTCATCTTGATCACCACGGGAGGCGCAGCTAGAGTATCCTGCGGCTTTGAAGCGGGTGTCGGGGCCTTTCGGAGGCGGCCGTGCTGGAGCCTTGCCCCGGAGTTTGATGACCAGGGAGGCTGGAGTCTTAGGTGGCTTCCCTTTCAGTCGAACCCTTATGGGTCCTTCCATGACGACTGCAGCTTCTGCTTCATCATCGGCATCGTTGGACTCGTCGTCCCAGTAGAGCGGTTTGTACAGATCGGCATCTGTACAATATGCTTCGAGACCTCGGAACGGATCGATGTCAGCAAACTCCGTCTTGACGGTGGGGCACTGGCCACGTACTTCATGTACTGGTGAAGGGTGGAGGGGATGATCATGTACTCATGGATCCATGGTCGTCCAAGCAACATGTTGTAGTTGATGTCCGCATCGATGATGTAACAGTTAACCTCAGTATGAAGATCACCTATTCAACACTTCAATCGGATCTTGCCCAGAGGCTCACTCTTCCCCGCGTTGAAGCTGCTGATGGTGGTGTTCGATGCCGTGAGACTGTATATCGGGATCCCTAGAGTTTGCAGCAGACTTTGAGGGATGATGCTGAGCGATGATGTCACGACCCGTACCCAGTGTAGGGGCACGAGAAGTAGGTACGTCCAGCCTACGCCACAGTGTCGGAGGTAGAACGTTGTCCTAGGTCACTATCACGAACCAAATACAATATGATATACTCTCCGAACGGAGGATAAATCACAGAAGGTACAACTCAATCAGAATCTAAACATGGAAGTAGCACGATATGAAAGATATAAAATCTCAAAAGAGAACATACAAACAGAAGGAAAGTCTAAGTGTCTAAACGACACAACATCACAAACATCCAGAAATAATACAACTCTAAAGTCAATACAAATGACATAATGAAAATAAGATAAGGCCTAGCTAATCTAGTCTAAGCAGTAGGGATGGCGTCCTCAGCTAGAGCTGGATCCTCCTGTGGGTCCAACTCACAGGTGTCGTCTAGATAGGCTCCATAGTAGGTTGGATAGAAGTCCTCGGTATCATCTGTAATATTTTCAAAAGGTCCAGTCAGGACAGGAGCGAGCACAGTACATCTTACGCAGTTCATATCATGGCAGAAATATAAAGCATGCAAAAGAGTAAGATACATGAACTGTAAGAAAATGTACACAAAAATAAGAGATATTTGTAAACTGGAAATATATACATGATAAATATGAACTGTAAGTGACTAGTAATTTAGAGCATAATACGGTTATGTAAACAGGTTAGGTTATACAATAAAATGGGTCTCCATTATACACGAGGGTACAATGGACATTGTAACGCCCCAGTCCCGAAATACTTAGGACCAAGTACATAGACATGCCAGCTGCATACATACGAAGCATACTCCAATATACGAAAACCTCGTATGTATACATAAGTTGTAAAATGCAGTAACCATGAAACTAATCTCATCCGCAAACCAATATATCATAAAATTACTTATAAATGTCATTGGTACAAAACATTGGACGGAGACAAATCCACTACAAACAAAAAGAGAGAAATACATAGTGACGATGGAAGAGTCGAGCGAAGCGAAAAGACGATCCAAAAGCTAGCACTGCGAAGGTAGTTTATAAACTATGTCCTTGGCTAGAGCACCTGCAAAAATCACAAACACACCTGGAGAAATCACCAGGTCCTCAGAGGGACGTAATAAGATACATGAAGAACATGCTAATATAAACTGTCAGAATAATAAAATAAAATACAAAAGACTATCCTAGACACAAATATGCAAAGGAGATTCTAACCGTCTAATATATAATTTAGAGGATAACTCCTTGCGCATGGATGGGATTTAGGCTATAAGTACGCAACTGGCATCCAATCATACGCTTCCGGCCGTAATGTCCAAAACGTCAGAGGGTATCTTCAAATATATCACGCCATAGTTCCTTTCGAAAACTATGGTTTACCTGTTTGGCTACCCATACGCACTAGCGACTGTCCTCCCCTAATATTTCTTACACTTAATAAGTCATGTCTATGACCCACCCAGTTTTGTAACTGCTCGAGTCTCTATACCTTAATCGTAGCAGTTATGATCTATCCGTGTAACGCCCAGTCCCAAAAATACGTAGGACTTGGAACGTGGACATGGCAGCCGTATAATAAATATACGTAAGCTGTAAAATGCAGTAGAACCATGACTAATCGCATCCACACAAAATAAATAAAAGATATCATATAATGATAATGAATTGTCTTGATATAATATGTTGGGCGGAGACAAATCCACTGCCAACAAGTAAAAGGAAAATACATTAGAAATAAAATGATTTTGGCGAGCAAAGCGAAGGCGATCCAAGCACAATCATCCTCGAAGAAATGGAGATGGTCACGGCTAGAGCTAGAACACCTGCGAAAGACAAGAGCACACACCTGGCGAGATAACCAGGTCCTCAGAGGGACGTAACAAGACACATAATATCATGCCCTAAACTAAATAATAAAAGCTCAACAGAAAAGTATATATGACTAAACAGATAAAGGTCCTTAACCATTCTATGTGAAAATGCACTTTGAAGACAACGTTCCACACAAGGGCTTCCGAGAATAGAAATACGGCACGTTAGCATTTCAACCGAGGTACTAGTGGCATCTGAGGAAAATAAATAAATGCACGGTACACTAGTCTCTCGGGTGAGTTACTAATGGCAGCTAGAGGAAAGTAAATGTACGGCACATTTGTGTTTCAACCGAGGCACTAGTGGCATCTAGAGAAAAGTAAATAAATGCATGACACACTAGCGCTCGGCTGAGTCACAAATGGCAGCTAGAGAAAAGTAAATGTGTGAAAGCCCCTGCGCCTAATAACTGTCTTCCCCTTCCCATGCACTACTCGTGCTGAATCCACACCACGATATTTCTAATAACCGCTAAGTCTTCTTGGCAATTATATTAGCAGTTATATCCTAACGCCCGTCCTGTACACACCGATGTACGGTTGGTACGCAAGTCCGAATCTATATGAGACACGCGACCTCGTGGTACACAAGTGTCGAGGCCAATGAATGCGGCACACACAAAGGGTGGTCTCTTAACTCTAAGTCAAATGCATAAAGAAAACTAAAGTATAGTAATTTGAATCTACATACGATTTTGAAAGAACAATTTTACATTTGCTAGAAATAAATAATAAGTAAATGCATGCATGATATTGAGTAAGTAAGTAAACAGTAAGGCAAGGTGTCTTGCCTGGTAGGACGACTGGTGTGCTGCGAGGATCAAGGTGGTACGAACTGCAACTTCGGTGCAACAACTACACAAGGGAACCTCTAATGGTGGCACAGGCAGTTTCGTTGGGTCCAGAAGAACCAATTTAGTTAGGAACAAGATAAAGAGGTACAGAAATTGACGAGAGAATAGAAATAATGGGATTGGTATGGTCAAGAATCGATAGTCGAAGAGTTTGTGAAAGTAATATATATACTATTTTAGAAAAATAGTTATAATGCTTGAAGCTATATTTTATAGTAAAAATAATTTTAGATAAATAATTGAGAGTTAAGAAAATTATTTAAGGCTAAAACACAATTTTTTTTCAAAATACACTTTTAATACAAAACTATAGTCACTATTTTAAATAGATAAAATAACTAATACTACGTATACAATTTCTAAAGTAAATTTGAAAATAGTTGTAGGCCCAAGCCCAAAAACTCTATATTTTGTTACACATATAATTCTTTGAAAATAATATCTATAAGTATTTTATTACTAAATAAGCTAATGATAAGAAATAAAATAAAAATAAAAATACTAATATTAATAGTATAATGTATCTATTCCTATATACACAGACCGTTATAGTGATTAAGAAAAATATCATTAATTACTATTGCTAGTTCACTAATTAACTAAACAAATTAATCTAAATTATTAATCAGCCTAAAATCAAATTCGTAAGCTCCCAGCCCAACAACTCTAACGCCCAAATTCTTAAGCCCAACAAAATAAAAATAAAACACATAAAAGAAGAAAAAAATGAAAGGAAGAAGAGAGAAAGAGATTATGAGAGCGAGAGGGAGAGGAAGAGTGGAGAGAAAGAGGAAGGAAGAGAGCGCTCATAGAGGGCACGACGGAGTGCGGCGCTAGGCAGAGCTCCCCGATAATCGATATGCCGCTCGGGTACGATGGTCTGGCCGGGAAGTAGGTTCCGACGGCATTCTGGGAAGAGGAGAGGGAGGATCGAGATGCTCGACAGTGGCGGTCGATCGACTCCAGTGCCAGGCGGTCAACGGTGCTGGAAGATCCGAGAAGAGAAGTTAGGTCACAGCTGGTGGCGGTTCGGCTTCAGGTGACGGTCAGGAAAGGTCGAGGTGGGGTACCGTACGGACGGAGGAGACGGGCGAGCACCGTTCGGTCGGCGGGGCGACCGCTCCGGCGCGATGGAGACCACGCTCGTGGAGGCGCAGGGAGAGGTGCATTGGCGAGCGCTCGACAGCGGAGGGTTTCGGTGGGTGGTGAGCGCGGCGGAGCTAGACAGCCGCGCACGGGGGCGCTAGCCTCACGTGCGGCCACCGCGATCGTCGGTGATGCTGGCGACGGTGATGCCGGTTTGGCGAGGGCGGCATTGACTGGTGAGGAGCGGAGGCCGGGTCTCGCAGGACAGCGGTAGGGAAACTCGCCGGTGCCAACGCCAATGTTGATGGGTCGATGACGGACAGGAGGACCGGATCTGGCCACGCGGCTCGCCGAAGGTCGGCGATGTAGGCACGGGGATGACGACATCGGACATGTAAAGGGGTTTCTTATTTTTAATTTTTTGTTGTTGGTGGTGGTGGTAGTGGTGGCTATGAGCTGATGGTGGTGGGTATTTGGAGGCCGGCGATCAGGGTGATGGTCGGTTCGGTGGCAGTGGAAAGGCCGGGGTGGCCGAAATTAGGCTGGAGTGGTGGTAAAGGTGGTTGTGGTTAGCCATCGGGAAGGAGAGGCTGGCTGCGGGGTTGGTGGGTGAGGCTTGGTGTTGGGAACGATGATAGATGTGGTACGAGGACGGTTGACGACAGTGATGGTTGTGGCAGCGGTGGTTGCGGACATGGTGGGGGCGAAGGAGATGGCGGAGGGCTTGACCGGAGCTGGTGTTGATAGGGTTATGATAGGTTTAGGGATTAGGTATTTGATTTGTCGGGGGTGTGTTCGACACGAGAAAAATTGTATGTGTAAAAAGTGGAATAAGGCTTTGGATGGACACAGACACGATCCACGCACTAGTGTGGATGGTGGAGAATTTTGCAGAATTGTAAATTAATGGAGGAGGTACAAGGAGTTTCTCCTTATATAGGAGATGGACTCCTAGTTTGATATGGATTGGAAAAAATTCAATTCCCCCTTTAAATCAATCTCAATCTAATCCAATTAAGATTTAATAAGTTCAAACCCAACTTAGATAAATCACATATTTAAATTAACTATTTAGTTTAAATCAATAAATCTAATCACAATTTAATTCAAATATCTTTTTATAAATAATAATAATTAATTAATTACGAAAATCATAATAAATATTTAAGTATTAATAGGAAAAAATTTACACTACCTTTTTTTTTAAATAGCATAATAATTTCGAAAATGAGAATAAATATTTTAAATAGTAATATGGAATATCTTTAAAATACATTAATAAAATTTTTTGAAAATAAACATAAATATTCAAATATTTAAAATACCTTCTTGTTAAATAATTTATTATAAATAATAAAAATTAATTTTGAAAATGTACATGAAATAACTTTCATGTGCTTTACTCGAGTAGAATTATTCACATAAACCTAGTTTTCTAAATTACCATTAAAATAAGATAGCCTTTTATAAATAAATAAAATAATAAGTTTGGCAACCTCGATAGATACTTTTTACAACTTTTAATAAAAATATTAATATATATGTTATTTTGAAACCATCTCCGATAATAACATCAAAAATTATTTTTCCTAACGCCAATTCCCACTCGACGAGTAAATACGAAAAATGCCAATTCCCTCGCGACGTACAATACGACTATGCGACGTATAAATAAAAAAAATCTGTACTAAAAATATAGTAGAAATTTATGCATTTTACATCCTACCCAACTTACAAGAATTTCGTCCTCGAAATTAAGAAAAAGTAGGGGGTAAGAAGGCACAATGGTATATTGATAAGGAAATATGATCAAGTCTTTGGTCGAGGCAAAGTAACGACGTTCAACGCAACATGCATTAGAAAGTCGTGATTTCAATAACGACGAAAATAATCATGGATATGGCTAATTTATGCAAGAAAGAAAATGATTAAGGGTAAGTTTAACCAAGATAACATGCAGTAAGGAATAGTATTGTATCAAGAGAAAAATAGATTAGAGATCTTGAAGATATGTTAACTTGAGAGTAGGTTGAGGGTACGTAACAATTAGAATCACACCTAAATTTAAGTGGTTAGAAGGTCATGATAGAAGGTCGAGGAAGGGACGAATAGTTAAGACAAAGATGTAGTCACAATAAGTGTTAATGGTCACAAGAGATAGGATAGTTAGAGGAAATTCAAGTACAACACCTTTGTCCTTCTAAAATAGGTGAAGGCAAAAGCAATATAGAGTTCAAAGATGATATTATCGAATACGAATACGTGGTTCAAAGGCGGTCGAATAATTCAAAAAGAATTATCAAGGCAATAGTAGATGAGATTCTAAGGGGTAAGTTTAACTATATCTCAACCACGTAGGATAATCATGTGAAAGGCGAACCAAAGTGCACTAGGTTGATCAGACCATCATGCACCGGTTCTGAATAGACAATATGTTAGTGGAGGCCCCCAATAAAATATATGTCCTTGAATAAGCTTGATAAAAAAGTAAGCTTGCAAAAATTAGGCTATTTAGCAGCACAGTCACGATGGTAAAAACATAGGCACGAGCGCGTAAGAGTGAAAGAAGGTAGAATTAGTTCAACTCCTTAAGAATCTATGTCTTGTCATGTGTTGTTCCTATACATTCATCCCACTGTCTTTTGTCTAAGGCTTGGTGGGCTAGATAAGTTAGGGTCCTATAAAGGCTATATTCTAAGTAATCAAGTTAACATGGGTCACAAGGAAAAAAAATGTTAGGTCGTGAGGTATCTACCCAACTTACAAGAGTTAAACTAGTAGGGCGATAGGACAATGGGTCATGTCCACCTAGTATGGGTTAACTTATTAATCTCTATCAAGCACGAAAGAAGGGCACGAATCACGATAGAAGGGATCAAGCAAGATGTAACTCGAGGAGTCAAGCGAGAAGGCGATCAAGTATGTGGATGAGATCCTAGAATCTAATCCTATACGCAGGCTTGCTTGGTACGGTAAAGTAACCAAACAATTTATCTTGACCTGCATGGGCCACCACAAAAGTATGTAACGCTCCAGTCCCAAAAATATGTAGGACTAGGAACGTAGACATGTCAGCCGTATAATAAATATATGTAAGCTATAAAATGCAGTAGAACCATGACTAATCTCATCCACACAAAATAAATGAATAAAAGATATCATATAATGATAATGAATTGTCTTGATACAATATGTTGGGTGGAGACAAATCCACTGCCAACAAGTAAGGGGAAAATACATGGAAAATGAAATGATTTTCGCGAGCGAAGCGAAGACGATCCAAGCACAATCATCCTCGAAGAAATGGAGATGGTCACGGCTAGAGCTAGAACACCTGCGAAAGATAATAGCACACACCTGACGAGATAACCAGGTCCTCAGAGGGACGTAACAAGACACATAATAGCATGCCCTAAACTGAATAATAAAAGCTCAACAGAAAAGTATATATGACTAAACAGATAAAGGTCCTTAACCATTCTATGTGAAAATACACTTTGAAGACAACGTTCCACACAAGGGCTTCCGAGACTAGAAACACGACGAGTTAGCGTTTCGACCGAGGTACTAGTGGCATCTAAAGGATAATAAATAAATTTACGGTATACTAGTCTCTCGGGTGAGTCACTAACGGTAGCTGGAGGAAAGTAAATGCACGGCACATTTGTGTTTCAACCGAGGCACTAGTAGCATCTAGAGAAAAGTAAATAAATGCACGGCACACTAGCTCTCGGCTGAGTCACAAATGGCAGCTAGAGAAAAGTAAATGTGTGAAAGCTCATGCGCCTAATAACTGTCTTTCCCCTCCCCATACACTACTCGTGCTGAATCCATACCACGATATTTTTAACAACCGCTAAGTCTTCTAGGCAGTTATATTAGCAGTTATATCCTAACGCTCGTCCTGTACGCACCGATGTACGATCGGTACGCAAGTCCAAATCTATATGAGACACGCGTTAAATGTATAAGTTAAATGCATAAAGAAAACTAAATTATAGTAATTTGAATCTACATACGATTTTGAAAGAACAATTTTACATTTGCTAGAAATAAATAATAAGTAAATGTATGCATGATATTGAGCAAGTAAGTAAACAGTAAGACAAGGTGTCTTGCCTGGTAGGACGCTGGTGTGCTGCGATGATCAAGGTGGCACGAACTGCGACTTCGGTGCAACAACTACACAAAGGAACCTCTAATGGTGGCATGGGCAGTTCCGTTGGGTCCAGAAGAACCAATTTAGTTAGGAACAAGATAAAGATGTACAGAAATTGACGAGAGAATAGGAATAATGGGATTGACATGGTCAAGAATCGATAGTCGGAGAGTTTGTGAAAGTAATATATGTACTATTTTAGAAAAATAGTTATAATACTTGAAGCTATATTTTATAGTAAAAATAATTTTAGATAAATAATTGAGAGTTAAGAAAATTATTTAAGGCTAAAACATAATTTTTTTTCAAAATACACTTTTAATACAAAACTATAGTCATTAATTTAAATAGATAAAATAACTAATACTATGGATACGTATTCTAAACCAAATTTGAAAATAGTTGTAGGCCCAAGCCCAAAAACTCTATATTTTGTTACACATATAATTCTTTGAAAATAATATCTATAAGTATTTTATTATTAAATAAGATAATGATAAGAAATAAAATAAAAATAAAAATATTAATATTAATAGTATAATGTATCTATTCCTATATACACAGACCGTTACAATGATTAAGAAAAATATCATTAATTACTAATGATAGTTCACTAATTAACTAAACTAATTAATCTAAATATTAATCAACCTAAAATCAAATCCATAAGCTCCCAGCCCAACAACTCTAACGCCCAAATTCTTAAGCGCAACAAAATAAAAATAAAACACATAAAAGAAGAAAAAAATGAAAGGAAGAAGAGAGAGAAAGAGATTATGAGAGCGAGAGGAAGAGGAAGAGTGGAGAGAAAGAGGGAGGAAGAGAGCGCTCAGAGAGGGCACGACGGAGAGCGGTGCTAGGCGGAGCTCCCAGATAGTCGATACGCCACTCGGGTACGATGGTCTGGCCGGCAAGTAGGTTTTGACGGAGTTCTGGAAAGAGGAGAGTAAGGATCGAGACGCTCGACATTGGCGGTCGATCGACTCCAGTGCCAGGCTGCCACGGTGCTGGGAGATCCAAGAAGAGAGGTTAGGTCAGAGCTGGTGGCGGTTCGGCTTCAGGTGGCGGTCAGGGATGGTCGAGGTGGGGAACCGCGCGGATGGAGGAGAGAGACGAGCACCGTTCGGTCGGCGGGGCGACCGCTCCGGCGCGATGGGGACCACGCTCGCGGAGGCACAGTGAGAGGCCCGTTGGCGAGCGCTCGACGGCAGAGGGTTTGGGCGGGTGGTGATCGCGGCGGAGCTAGACAGCCACGCACGGGGGTGCTAGCCTCACGCGCGGCCAGCGCGGTCGTCGGCGATGCTGGCGACGGTGGCGCCGGTTTTGTGAGGGCGGCGTTGACTGGTGAGGAACGGAGGCCGGGTCTCTTGGGGCGGCGGTTGGGAAACTCATTGGTGCCAACGCTAAAGTTGATGGGTCGAAGACGGAAGGAAGGTCCGGATCTGGCCACGTGGCTCGTCGGAGGTTGGCGATGCAGGCACTGGGACGGCGACAGCAAACAGGTAAGGTGGTTTCCAATTTTTAATTTCTTGTTGTTGGTGGTGGTGGTAGTGGTGGCTATGAGCTGATGGTGGTGGGTATTTGGAGGCCGGCGATCAGGGTGATGGTCGGTTCGGTGGCAGTGGAAAAGCCGGGCTGGCTGGAATTAGGCTGGAGTGGTGGTGAAGGTGGTTGTGGTTAGCCATCGGGAAGGAGTGGCTGGCTGCGGGTTTGGTGGGTGACGCTTGGTGTTGGGAACGACGGTGGATGTGGTACGAGGACGGTTGACGACAGTGATGGTTGTGGCAGCGGCAGTTTCGGACATGGTGGAGGCGAAGGAGATGGCGGAGGGCTTGACCGGGGCTGGTATCGACGGGGTTAGGGTAGGTTTAGGGATTAGGTATTTGATTTGTCGGGGGTGTGTCCGACACGAGAAAAATTGTATGTGTAAAAAGTGGAATAAGGCTTTGGATGGACACAGATACGATGCACACACTATTGTGGATGGTGGAGAATTTTGTAGAATTATAAATTAATAGAGGAGGTGCAAGGAGTTTCTCCTTATATAGGAGGTGGACTCCTAGTTTGATATGGATTGGAAAAAATTTAATTCCCCCTTTAAATCAATCTCAATCTAATCCAATTGAGATTTAATAAGTTCAAACCCAACTTAGATAAATCACATATTTAAATTAACTATATAATTTAAATCAATAAATCTAATCACAATTTAATGAAAATATCTTTTTATAAATAATAATATTTAATTAATTACGAAAATCATAATAAATATTTAAGTATTAATAGAAAAAATTTCACACTACCTTTTCATTTAAATAGCATAATAATTTCGAAAATGAGAATAAATATTTTAAATAGTAATAAGGAATATCTTTAAAATACATTAATAAAATTTTTTGAAAATAAACATAAATATCCAAATATTTAAAATACCTTCTTGCTAAATAATTTATTATAAATAATAAAAATTAATTTTGAAAATGTACATGAAATAATTTTCATGTGCTTTACTCGAGTAGAATTATTCACATAAATCTAGTTTTCTAAATTACCATTAAAATAAGATAGACTTTTATAAATAATTAAAATAATAAGTTTGGCAACCTCGATAGATACTTTTCACAACTTTTAATAAAAATAATTATTATATATATTATTTTGAAACAATCTCCGATAATAAAATCAAAAATCATTTTTCTAAAAATATGTACCTCGCACATATTCACACTCGACGAGTAAATACAAAAAACGTAAATTCTCTCGCGATGTACAATACGACTATGCGACGTATAAATAAATAAAAATCAGTACTAAAAATATAGTTGAAATTTAGGGGTTTTACATCTTACCCAACTTACAAGAATTTTGTCCTCGAAATTAAGAATAAGTATGGGGTAAGAAGGCACAATGGTATATTGATAAGGAAATATGATCAAGTCTTTGGGCAAGGCAAAATAACGACATTCAACGCAACATGTATTACAAAGTCCTGATTTCAATAACGACGAAAATAATCATGGATATGGCTAATTTATGCAAGAAAGAAAATCATTAAGGGTAAGTTTAACCAAGATAACATGCAGTAAAGAATAGTGTTGTATCAAGAGAAAAATAGATTAGAGATCTTGAAGATATAGTAACTTGAGAGTAGGTTTAGGGTACGAAACAATTAGAATCACACCTAAATTTAAGTGGTTAGAAGGTCATGATAGAAGGTCGAGGAAGGGACGAGTAGTTAAGACAAAGATATAGTCACATTGAGTGTTAATGGTCACAAGAGATAGGATAGCTAGAGAAAATTCAAGTACCGCGCCTTCGTCCTTCTAAAATAGGTGAAGGCGAAAGCAATATAGAGTTCAATGACGATATTATCGAATACGAATACATGGTTCAAAGGCGGCCAAATAATTCAAAAAGAATTGTCAAGGAAATAGTGGATAAGATTCTAAGGGGTAAGTTTAACTATTTCTCAACCACGTAGGATAATCGTGTGAAAGGCGAACCAAAGTGCACTAGGTTGATCAGACCATCATGCACCGGTTCTGAGTAGACAATATGTTAGTGGGGCCCCCCAATAAAACATATGTCCTTGAACAAGCTTGGTAAAAATGTAAGCTTGCAAAAATTAGGCTATTTAGCGGCATAGTCACGATGGTAAAAACATAGGCACGAGAGCGTAAGAGTGAAAGAAGGTAGAATTAGTTCAACTCCTTTAGAATCTATGTCTTGTCATGTGATTATTCCTATACATTCATCCTACTGTCTTTTGTCTAAGGCTTGGTGGGCTAGATAAGTTAGGGTCCTATAAAGCTATAGTCTAAGTAATCATGTTAATATGGGTCACAAAGAAAAAAAAATGTTAGGTCGTGAGGTATCTACCCAACTTACAAGAGTTAAACTAGTAGGACGATGGAACAATGGGTCATGTCCACCTAGTATGGGTTAACTTATTAATCTCTATCAAGCACGAAAGAAGGGCACAAATTACGATAGAAGGGATCAAGCAAGATGCAACTCGAGGAGTCAAGCGAAAAGGCGTTCAAGTATGTTGATGTGATCCTAGACTCTAATCTTATACGCAGGCTTGTGTGGTACGGTAATGTAACCAAACAATTTATTTTGACCTGCATGGGCAACCACAAAAACATGTAATGCCCCAGTCCCATTTCAATTCCCCATTTAAATCAATCTCAATCTAATCCAATTGAGATTTAATAAGTTCAAACCCAACTTAGATAAATCACATATTTAAATTAACTATTTAATTTAAATCAATAAATCTAATCACAATTTAATTCAAATATCTTTTTATAAATAATAATAATTAACTAATTACGAAAATCATAATAAATATTTAAGTATTTATAGGAAAAATTTCACACTACCTTTTTATTTGAATTAAATTGTATTTATAGGAAAAATTTCATACTACCTATTTATAGGAAAAATTTCACACTACCTATTTAAGTATTTATAGGTCAACTGGTCACATATTGACTCAATGTTGACTTTTGGTCAACTCTAGTCAAGCTATATAGTCAAACTAGGTCTACTAGTCCAAGCTAGTCCAATTTAGTCTAGGTTTTGTCAACTCTAGGCCTGGCCAAACCTATGCCAATACAATATCAAATAGATATCATATATAAACATTCAATATATATATATATTCATACCCCCAAGCAGTCTGTAGGAACTTGGGCTCTCTCCCGGTTCCAACCTATCCTTTTTCATTTCAATGAGGGCTTTAGCGACTGTTAAAAAAAATAATATATATATATATATATATTTAAAAACTGAAACTTTATTGAAGAATAGGTGCAAAATGTCGAAGACTATACAAGTAAGCACGCTCAACGCGACAAGAGGAAAAGGAAACTAACAGTGCGAGACGCACACAAAATAGAACCGGATCTCTACTACAGCCGACAGGGGAGGCGCGAGAAAGCCGGAGAATGGCCTAAGCAAGGGCCTCCTTAAAAGTGTAGGAGGCGTGAGAGCAGCGCCTCCTAGCTTTGAGAATTTGTCTGATAACCTCTCTGTACAATTATGGGGAGAGGTGTTAGCGGCCTTCATATTTGAATTTGTCCTTGTTCTTCCATAGAACCCAAATTCCACCGACTACGACGATTTGATGGCCGTGGGAGCAGCTCAGCTGGCCAGGAGATCGTGGAAGCCCCCAGTCGGAAGGACAAGACTAAGTCTATTGTGAAGCTTGAACCAAATACTAGTCACCAACTTACCATAAAGAAGGACGTGCTTTGTCGATTCTGATGTGTGCTCCTAGCAGCAGTGGCATCTGGACGCGAGGCTAAATTCGATAGATGTTATGTGGTCGTCCGCCGGTAGCTTCCGGCGTAGTGCACGCCAGATAAGGATAGACCATTTTATGAGAATGTAGGACTACCAGCAAAAATGTCCCATAAGGGTTAGTGGACCATCTCCACGTGTCGGTCGTATTAGTGACCCACAGATTAGCTGCAAGAAGACCGTCAGCCGTCGGCTAACCAAACTAATCTCTGACCCTCCTCCAATTCTATCCCGAACTACCCTCCCATAGGTCCATAATTTCGCACCCCTGCGGTGTTTGAATGTTGGGCTGTATGGTGTCTTCTCCTAACCACTGCTCCAAACCGGCCGATGAGCGGCCGTCGCCCAACTGAAGACGTATTAAAGGTTCTGCGATGTTGCGTCCCCGAATTATGCGATGCCACGATGCCGAGGATCTTTTGTTAGCGACCGCCTCCGACAGTTAAGAGAATCTGGAGTATCTAGTTCTCATGAACTTCGTCTATAATGAGCTCTCCGTTTGCAACTTCCACCACAACTTCATGGAGCAGGCGCCCACGATGTGGACAAGTCTGTTGAATCCCAGACCTTCTTCTTCAGAGGGTTTGGCCATGGTCTCCCAATCGGCCCAGTAGTGTTTTTCCTTGCCGTCGTATTGACCCCAGAAGAACTTAGTGAAGAGGGATTCGAGAGAGTGGAGGACCTTCTTGGGAGGGGAGCATCCGGCCAGGGTGTATAACGGGATGGAAGAGAGAACGTGTTTGATAAGGATCATTTTGCCCCCTGGAGATAATTTTGCATTATGCCATCCTGCGATCAGTTTGCGGATCTTGTCTACTAGGTGCTCATATGTCCCCGAGTTAGACTTTCCGTACACAGCGAGCAATCCAGGTAAAGGAAAGGTAGGTAGGCCGAGCCGAACGAGGTAATATTGGAGAGCAGGGCTGAGCAAATTCTGTCAGCTTTGTGATGGGTATAAATGACGCTCTTGTTGTTATTGACGTGTTGTCCGGAGCATGTGGTGTATCTCGCGATCGTACTCAAAACTACCCTGATCGATCCACTGTCTCCAAAGGAGAAGATTAGGATATCGTCAGCGTATGCCAGGTGTGTGATAAGCGGACAACCAGTTATGGTGTGGAAGTGGTGGAAACCGGGCATTTTGGACATTCTGTTGAGGCTTTTGCTGAGAGCTTCTGCCGCAATAATAAAAATTGTGGAAAAGAGGGGGTCCCCCTGTCTATCCCAGCGAGTGGATGGAAAGAACCCTGCTGTCTAGCCATTAATGACGGTGGAAAACCAAGCATTGCTGATAGATCTGAATATGATGTCAATCCATTATTCGGAGAAGCCGAAAGCCCTGAATACACAGATCATGAATTGCCAGTCCAGGCGGTCGTATGCCTTCTCCATGTCTAGTTTGATAGCCATGCTCCCCCTTCTAGACGGGAACTTTATACATGTGATCATCTCTTGTGTGAGGAGAATGTTGTCAGTTATGTTACAGCCTTTAACAAACCCACTTTGCTCTTCAGATGATCTTGGAGAGGAGATCGGACATCCGGTTGGCAACGATCTTCGATATGATCTTTTTGGTGAACATGCAAAGGCTGATAGGACAAAAGTCTTTGAAGGTTTTTGGGTTGTCTTTCTTGGGGATAAGGATGATATTAGCGCAAGAAATGGAATTGGGGTATCTTGCCCCTTGGAAAAAGGCTATAGTGGCCTCCAGTAAGTCAGTTTTTAAGATGTCCCAACAAGCTCTGAAGAAGACCCCATTGAAGCCATCCGACCCCGGTGCACTGTGCTCATTGATGGAATAGACAGCCGTTTTGACCTCCTCCGATGTAGTAGCCAGCAGGGTCTCATTCTCGCTGTCGCTGATGAGGGATAGGATTTCGGACAGGAGCACAGCGTCTTTAACGACAGGCTCTTTAGTGAAAAGGTTAGAGTAGAAGTTCTCCGCCGCAGCCTGAATACCTTCCTAGTCGTCTACCAGGGCGCCATTGTTGTCATAAATCCGGTATAATTTTATTTTGTTCCTGTCACCTTTGACACACGCATGAAAGAACGTGGTATTTCGGTCACCATCGGTGTCCCAGGCAATCTAGCTTTTTGTCTCCAGAATTCCTTTTCCACTTTCAGCCTGGATTTAAGAAGCGCTCTGGCAAGGTTGAGCGAGGCACGGGTAGCCGGGGATCTACCAATGGCAAATAAGGTCTCAGCGCGGGTGACGTCGTCCTCCGCCTCCTTAATAGCCTGGAAGATGTCTCTAAAAGCCTCTATGCTCTAGGACGATAATGCCTTACGATTGGATTTAAGTTTAGCTGCCATCCGAACCAGGGGATCAAGTTCCGAAATAGAGTTCTAAGAGGAAGCCACGACATTCTGGAATTGGGGGTGATGTCGCCAAAAGTCTAGGAAGCAGAATGGTTTTTTGGTGCTGATGTGGTTGTTGCTGATCTGGACGAGAAGAGGGGAGTAGTCCGATTCAGTAGAGTTCAGATAAGAGAGGTTTGTGATCAGGCCCACGTCAGACCAACAGTCGTTAATCATCGCCCGATCCAAACGAGAGTACTACCGCCGATGACCCTCCTGCATGTTGCACCAGGTGAATGTGCTGCCGTGGAAGGGGATGGGGGTTAAGTTTTCGTGGAAGATGAAGTTGTTGAAGTCATCCATCATAGGCTGGGGGGCGTACGGCTACCGAATTTCTCTTCTCTGCAGGACACCGTGTTAAAATCTCCGATGCAGGGCTACTAGAGACCTTGAAATGGTAGTGCAGCTTCCAACAGGTCTTTCCAGAGCAATCTTCGCTCGGGGATGTCACAACTTCCATGAACGGTGGAAAGGATGGAGCGGGACTTGAGGGCCGGATATTCAACCCAACAAGATAGAGCCTGAGGCGAGTCTTTTATGGTGCCAAATTTAAAATCTGGCGTGAAAAAAAATCCAGATGTCATTACATCCTGTGATGGCATGAGGAAATCCTAGCTTGAGTTGACCGGCTTTGATTCTTCTTTTTGGAATTTTTGGTTCAATAATGATTAAGAGGTCTATTCGGTTAGTTTTCTTGAGGCTGAGGATTCTGTTCAGCGTCGGATTGTTTCCAAGCCCTCTCACTTTCCAGGAGATGATGTTAAGCATTTGATGTGGACGTGAGATGGAGGTGATTAAGCTTTATGGCGGACCTAGTTGTCATGGCCGTCTGCTACTTTTGTTTGTTTTTGTTCATCTTGGAGGAGGTTTTTTTGGTGGGTGTGGTGGTGGACCCATTGACTCCCGTGGCTTTGCTAGTCCAACCGGGTTCACTGCTACCATTGACATCTGTGAAGGAGGTAGTAGAATCATTTTTATATTCTTCCAAGGCGCATAAGGGGTTGCCACAGTCCAGGAAACCTGCTTCCTTGGCTTGCCAGAACCTGTCGATTAAAGTAGGGTTGAAGCTGGGTTGAACGTCCGCTGTGTGAGGGGGAAGGTACCGAGGGGGCCCAGCATCTGTCGAGGGGATAGTCGGCTTGGATGTTGGGCAAGTTGGATGAGCGTCGAGAGGCCGGGGGTCAGTGTACTACTTAGGACGACACTCCATTTCGACCTTTCCAGGCTGATGAGGACGACAGGTGGTAGAGAGGTGAGAGTCCATGGGGTGGGGGGGATTATGAACTCAGATAAGTTATGGGTTGAGAAGGGGGGTGGCACGGTGGGAGCGATATCAGCGCCTGGGTGATGTGTGTGAGGGGGGTTATACCGCTCGACAGAACAGCTGGGCTTAGGGGAATCTGGCTGGACGTCTCCACCGGGGATGGACGAAGTAGGCTCACTTGAGTTATCGGGAGCATTGTCAGGAGTGATGCATGTGAGGAGTTCGAAAGAATTGTTAAGAGAGATGGCGGGTGGATTGAATGGGACGATAGTGGAGCTAGTCATGACTGTCGGACGGTGGCAGGGCAGTCGTGTAGGACCGACAATCAGAAGGGTAGGATTGGGAGGCGAAGTTTGATTGACAGTGACAGGGTCACGGTGAGTAGCCGGCGCGCACGGGTTGTGCGGGCTAGACTTCTTTAGTTCTGGGTAGGCACGGAAGTGGCGCTGCATTAGTTTACCGCTCATTTGGAAGTGTTTAGAAAAGATGATGTTGTTGTCGTAAACCAGCGGTTGGTGGTGTGTTTGATCTCTGAGCTCGATCTCTATAAGTTTGGGAGGTCATTCGTGAGGTCTAACTCTACACATATCTTCGCGTACTTGCACTTGGAGAGGTTGCGATTTCTTCTGCGATAGCTACCAGGGTCCCAAAGGAGCTGGCTATCCGTTTGAGGACAGCTGTGGAGAAGCAAATCAAGGGAAGGTTGGGTAGGGTGATCCATGTGGATATGATTGTTGAATCAACTTTGGGGTCGAAGTTAGGAGACCATTTGACGATTTTAACGGTCTGCATGCCGATTCTGGAAGTGCCCTTGGCCCGGACTACTGAATAGTCCAGTTCGGATGAAAGGTGTAGGAACATGTGCTTGGGGTCAAGCGAAGTGACCCGGTTGGCTGCGTAGAGGCCCCACCTTGCGATAGCTTCCAAGACTATGGTAATTTTTGGGCATCCGGATCCAAATTTGAGTACAAACGTCTTACTGAAGGAGGAGGATAGGGAGGAGATTTCCAATGCGGTGAAGGGGACCCGGATAGGGTAGCCGGCGATTGGTGGCGGGATATCTTTGTCCGGAAGCTGAATCTCAACCACCGGAGTAGGTAAATGCCTCCCACGATCTGGCCGAAGAGCCTCGGCGTCAGAGGGTGCACGAGGGGGGGCCACCGTGCAGAGGATGGCCGAGTGAGAGGTGTCTTCCGGTGGGACCACTGCACAGGGATAGTCGGATGTGGGGGAGAGTTTAGGAATGTCGGAAGAGGTATGGCCAGCGGGGGGCGCTGGGTCCAGAGGGGACGGCTCGGTGCGTCACGGGGTTGGCAAGTTGTCTAGGGCGACCGGAGGTCGGAGATGCTACTGAAGAGGCAAGCGCGTACGGCAGGCCCATGAGAGCAGCTCCAACAGAAGTTGGCACCGAAGAGGGGATGGATGTCGGCGGGTTAGAGCCAGCGCCAAAAGTCGCATGGCAGGAGGGAGGGAACATGAGAGACGGTGTAGCACCAAGCGCTAGAGGGGCGTTGTGGTGCACAATTTCAGCAAGGCCGGGGAGGGTGGTGTCATACGACAGGATGGGGAGCGGGATCGCCAGAGGAAGCGCGTGGCCTACAAGGCTGGCGCGAGAGATCGCGCGCATCGAGGAGTGAGTAGGGCCACCGCCTAACGTGGGTTGCACCAGAGTGCGGGCGTAGGTCGGCACGTACGCCAAAGGGCGATGAGAGTCAACACCAGACGCTGATGGCGCCGGAGGAAGACACAGCAGAGGGTGTGCGCAAGTCATTGCGTGCGCCAATTGGCAGGGATTACCATCTTCTAAAGGTGGGAGCGCCATGGGGGGACACGTGTGCCCACAGGAAAAGGGGGGTAGCCCACCACGTGAGCCCCTATGCAAGCCATAGGTTGTGCCAGGGGGATATCAGCAGGTTGCGCCAAGGGGGGCACGTGTGCCAAAGGGATAGGGGGTGGCCCACCACGTAAGCCCCTGCCTCCTCGAGAGAAGGACAAGGGGCGCAAATCGAGGAAAGTGCCAGGGGGTTGTCGGCTGGCGCCCTATGAGGAAGCCCGTGAGCACTCGGCACAAGTGAGGGGGGTTGCGCCTAAGCAGGTCTGCATGGTGCCCGAGGGGAGGAAATTTGAAGCTAGGGGAAAGGACAGCTCAAGTCCATTACCCGACATGCCACCCAAGGGAAGAGCGCTGTCGACGGATGTGACCCCGCTCGGTAGGGGCACTGTATGTCCTAAAAAATCAAGTTGCATCTATCAAATAGACAGAGAATTCTCAACTGCGCACCCTTCAAATGGACTGCACAGGAAATAGATTACGCTACAAATCGAACGTACGAGCTGAACTGCGCTACCATCCGAGCGCGCTACGCTGACGTGGCAATATCATCATTACCTGACAAAGATCAGATCTTCTGACAGCCTAATAGCCCAAAAAATGAGGAGTCCGTTCGTTTTTTGTGCAGCATAACGCTCGAGAATAGCTGTACAACCTCAGCACAGTTTGCCAGTCCAACCTCAGCGCAGTTTGACCAAGTCTAAATCCTAGCGCTACCCATTGACTAGAAGGAAGCACAGTCTGAAGCTAGTGCTATTCGGTTAGCGCGATTCATCAAATAACAGACATGTATTACGTGAATTACATGTCATTAATTGCTCGTCATGTGGCAACTGCCTGTACACGACCAAGCGCATTTCAATCAAACAATGCCATGTGTCTGAATACAGTTAGCCCACGATCGAGCAACTGCCCAATAGGCCAGCGCAGTTTGCAGTCTGTGCAGTCTGTCGACAACGCAGTTCATCATGCGCAATCCAGAATAACTACAAAATAGTTATTTCTAGAAATCTATAAATAGAGTTTCAATTCCTTCATTAAAGAGATCAGATCATATTATCATCAGAGATCAGGAGTTCTTGTCCAAGTGCTGTTACATTCTTCAGAGGCTATCGTCTTCAAAGTTTACATCCTCCAAGGGATAAATCGATCGTCTTCAGATCGGATTCCTATAGTTGTACTTTCCCAGAATTTATTATACTTTTGTACTATTCTTTAAAGTTTGTGAATTAAAAGACCTTTGTTTTTGCAAACAAAATGGCGACTCTGCTGGGGACGACTTTCTCCTCCGACGAGGAAGTGACAACTCAATGTGACGTGGCGTCTATCGAAAAGACGCAGAAGACGCTGGTTGTGAAGGTCAACCAGATTGCCTATGAAATAATGATCAACTCCAGGACCACCCCTCGCACTGCAACCTCTGCCACAAGCAAGGTTCGATCAGTGTGGACTCCCAAGACTGCTGCACAGCCGGCTGCCTCCTTCGATAAGCTACCAGTAGCAACCTCTGCTCTTACGCAACTTTCTCTCTCTTCTGTCAAGGCACAAGCCACTTCCTATGATGCTTTGGCAAAGTGCAAGACCCCTTTCCCCTTGGCGCAACTTGCTACATCTTTTGCTCCTGCACAACCAACTGCCCCTTCAACCAGAGCGCAATTGCAGCATTCTGTAACCAAAACGCCTAGCTGCGCAAGCTGCAACTCTTGGAGTTTATGTGGCCAAAAGGCCATCTGTCAAATCCTCCCAGGCGCAATCGGCCAAGGCGCCTACTGCTGCTGCGCAAGTGGCCATCCCTCCTGTTCCAGCGTAGTTTAAAAGGGATAGCCCTTTGGCTAATCTTCCTTCTTCTCACAGCAAGGGGAAAGACTCTGCTCCTCTTTCCAAGTACCCCGTTACTCCTGCACAATCCACTGGGGGTAGTCTGTTGATTGTTCCTTCCCCTCTCCAGAACAAAGGAAAAGGCCCATTGGTCTTTTCTCAAACTTCCTCGTTCCACGACTTGGAAGACAACAGAGGGAAACGCTCTTTAGCCAACCCTTCCTCACAAAATAAGGGAAAAGGTCCTTTGATCTTTTCTCAGTCTTCTCTGGTTTTTACCTTGAAATATCAATCTCAACGTGCCTCGGCACCGACCAGTACAAAGACCCTCTCAAACAAGAATTCTTCTCTCCCTGGCAAAGGAAAATGTACCGATCAAAGAGGTATTCTGCCTACTCCGGTAGCGGACCTCCAAGATCTCCCAACTCTTCGGATATTCCGCTCAAAGCAGGGAAAATTATTGGTGTCTCAGACAGAAACCCCAGGGGGTGAGTTTGCTGATCTACGGGTTTATCTCAACAGACCTCGGTCTACGTCAACTTCGGCAAAACGCAAGCAGCCAATGCCGAAGATGAACCTGCATCAGAGGCAAACTTTCAGGATGAAAAATCCTGACACCTATGCTAACAAAGTGAGTACTTCCCTGTATACTCACGGGACAAAACATCTGAAGAACCGGAACCATGTTCTGAATGTTGTCAAAGAATATATCCCTCAAACTTCTTCTCGTCCTATTATTGTTCCTGACCTCCGAGAACACCTTAAGCAAAAGCGGGACAATATTTCAACACCTCCAGTTCAATCACTTAAACGCCACTGTAATCATAAGGTTGTCATCAAGTGCTGTTGCCAGACAACAAAATGATATATCTTCGATCGTCTGAATTTTGCAACTTCTGAACCAATGTCAGAAGACGAAGACGAAGTGTTGTATGCTTCCGTCAACATGGCTTCTCGAGACACTGGGGGTAGAAAGTGCTCCAAACACGGCAAGCCTCGCAGGCCCAGCCAGCGGTACTTAGATTTACTCCAAAAATCTTCTGAAGGAGTATTTCGACACACCCGATCTCGAAGTCGAGACACAATCGGGCATAGAAATCTTCTCCAAGATTCTTCTGGTCATCTCCCTATTTCTTATTCAGGAGATGATCCCTTCTCTGATTATGATGCATACAGCAAAAGTTCTGAACAGACGGTGTCTTCTACTGTACCTAGAGAAGTGACAGCTTATGTTGTCACTGAAGACCCAGACGCTTCTAGTTCAGCAAATCAAGAATAACCAATAGCTGTACTGGAGGACAAGCTAAAGACCATGGCTGAAATGGTCACAAGTATGCATTCTATTATCGTGGCCCAACATACAGTACCACTGACCTCACCTACTGTAAATCCTGAGATTATAGCATCGTTGGTGCCTGTCAATGCAGGTCTGGGGGTAGTATCTCCTCAAATACCCCCAGTACAAATTCAACCCACACCTAGTCAGTCAGGAGATGGGGGTAGTACTTACGACGCTGTTCCTCCTCCTAAAACTATAATTCAGCCTACTCTTTCTGCATCATCGGAGGATGCTAATGAAGCCGTCAAACTCTTGCGCACTCAATTCGAGGCTTTTGAAAAGAAGGAAAATTTACAAAGATTGGGAAGCAAGCAATCCTATCCTATTGAGTGGAAGGAAGTCCCATTTCCTCCTAAATACAAGATCTCCATAATTTTGCTGTTTGACAGTAGCACTTCTCCGAGTCAGTAACCACTTTGAGGTAATGACTATTCAACTTCAGCCAAATGATGCTCTTCTTACCAGGGTATTCGTCGGCTGTTTAGCTGGTGTAGCATACGATTGGTACAGAAGCTTGCCTGATGGCTGTATCACCTCTTTTTTGGATTTTAAACAAATCTTCTTGGAACGATTCTATGAGGGAATCAACGATATGACCATGTCGGCCCTCAACAAGATCAAATAAAGACATAATAAAACTGCTGAGAGTTTCATTGAAAGATTCTGTCGAGAAGCATTAAAGATGCCTCCTGGAACTCCAGTCGCTGTAACTATAGATACCTGCAAGGCAAATCTTTTGCCTATTATCAGCATGTGGACGGGGTCAACTCAATTTCAAGACTGGCCATCATTCATTGTCAATGCTAAAGCAGCTAAAGTTAGCGCTGACAAGTTCAAGCAGCTGGGGGTACACATGTCTAACCCCGACCGGGATGAACACCCGACATCTAGTAGCGGTAATCGACAGAACAACCGCAAGGGTAAAGAAACCTTGAACATCAATTTGAAGAGCAAAGAATCTCTGGCTGTCAACGTAGCTCCACCTACGTCTACTTCTACTCCTTCTGTCCCTCCATCGAAGAAACCTCGCCCAAAAGTAGAGTACTCCTTTGACGAGAATGACACCATGAGCATCTTCGATTGTTTGATCAAAAGCAATAAGCTCCAACTTCCAGACCCGAAGAAGCCTGATGAGGTTGGTAAGACTGATCATCCCAAATATTATGTTTACCACAGGTTCATTGGGCATCCCACTCGAGCATGTTACGTGCTCAAAGGCAAGATTCAAGAGTTAGTCAACGCTGGTGTTGTCACCCTTCAACAAGATAAGAAGACTGTTACCGCGAACATGGTCTCAGTACAGTTCGGTAACTTCCCTCTACAGATGGTACAGCATGGTGTCATCCCTATCCCCAAGGCCACACTTGAGATCGAGAATCTCCTTCTTCCACAAAGTGAAGGTCTCGTCCTATTATCTCTTGATAATGGTGAGATTGTATGGATCCACCCTGACCTTGTTGCAGACTTCGAGGCTCCTTCCTCGTCTAAGCAGATAGACCGCTCCAAGGACAGAACGAAGATCTGTAAAATGGTATCTTTTGACCCCATAGTTGAAGAGCAAATCCTGCTGGGCACCAGGTCAAGGAAAGCCGATCTACGGGAATTTCCCAAAACTCAAGAAAACCCTGCTTCTTCTTCTGAGTCTGCTCTAGTGCAACCTGTCTCTTCCGAGGACATCCCTTCTACATCCTCACTGGTTGTAGGACCCACTCTTTCTAAGCCGACGGCAGCCGACAAAGGCAAACAACAAGTCCGCTTTGATAAGCCTTTGAAGAAGTCATCTTCTTCTGGACTTGAGAAGCCATATAACTTTAATATTTTGGCTCAACTAGCCAATACACCGGCCAGGCTGTCGATCTTCGAGCTCTTGTGCCTCTCCAAAGAGACTCGAGAAACTCTGAGTGGAGCCCTAATGCAGGCGAAAACCTGTCTAACTCTTCTAAAGAAGCCAGAATCAGAGCCTGTCTCTTGCCTCCACTGTCACAGTGTGTTGGAGTTAATTCCAAACATTACCTTCACACAGGATGATATGCTGATGGAAGACAATAGGCATGACCGTCCTCTATACTATACAGGATACATCGACACGATGAAGGTCGATCGTATTCTGATAGATCCTGGGTCAGCACCCAGCATCATGCCGAAGATAATGCTAGATGCACTGAAGATCCCAGTGCATAGTCTTTTTGGCACAATCACCACCATCCTAGGATTCAAACAGGGAAGAAGTGAGCCTCTGGGCAAGATTCGCCTAAAACTCTAAATAGGTAATCTTCGCACAAAGGTGACCTTCTATATTATAGATAACCATGGTTGCTCTTACAATGCTCTTTTGGGGAGACCATTCCTTCATGAACACAACATTGTTCTTTCAACTCTCCATCATTGTTTCAAGTACGTTGATGACAATTGAGAGGTTCAAAAAGAGGTTGTGGATCTCTACCCTTTTAAAGGTGTCGAAGCATATTGCAATGATGCTCGCATGTATAAAGATGAGTTCATGAAGGTAGTGCTGGCTTTGGACACTGAAGACAACCAAGAAGCAGTGTCCAATGACACCCTCATCATACCTGTCAAAGGGCGTGTTTCTCATCCTCAGTCCTCCAAACCACTGGCTATTCACCTGCCAGTCTGGAAGCAATCAACCGATGGTGGTCAAGATCAAAGGGAGCTCACCTCTTCTGAGCCACTTGTTTTCGACCTACGTTATAACAAGGATAAAAGGCAGCTCACCTCTCTTGAGCCGCTTGTTATTGACCTTCGTCATAGCAAGCCTCCTCCACGTTCTGCTTCTTCCCCTCTTGTAATCAATCTGACCAAGTCTGTTAAGGCTAAAGGTCATGTTGTAAATATGGATGTACAAATCAATGAAAAAGCATCTACTTTTCAGTACAATAATGTCATTTATCATGCTAAATGCTATTTGGATATGCTAGATAGCTTTCAGTCATTTACAATCGGAGTTGTACAATCTCTTCAGACAGAGATCTTGATCGAACATCCAGATGACTCATGTTTTGTTGTCCCCTCTCGAAAGAGAGGCGAATGTCCAATACTTTTTAGTAAAGGACCAGAACAGAAATTCAGCTATACAGATGATAGCAAAAATAATGATACAGGACGTCTCCAACTACGTCGTTATAGCCAACAATCAAAAGACATCATCCGAAAGATGGGTTATGACTTCAAGAATAGCCTCAACTATGGTAAGGGTAGACGAACTCCTATCCGTACGGCTGTTCCGAAAGGAAAATCAGAGATGTACTACAACAGGACGAAAAGAGGTCTCGAATATGCTTCACCTCCGTTCTTATACCCAGCAGTCTCCGAGTCCGATAGTGAAGAGCGCTCCAACTCTTCTGATTCAAGATCATGGGATTCTGACACCAGCATCGGTCAAGTTCATCGATTGATTGTATCTTCTAACATTGTCTCCGTTGAACTTCCAAAAGGCTATGATGAAGACATAGAAGAAAATCCTGAAATAGATCCTTGTGCTCAACGAATGGATACCCAATGGGAACTCCGATTTGAACAACGAGAACCTCCTACCGAAGATTAATTGGTTCAAATTGCATAAAAGAAAACGGGTCACCTCGTCCAATATTCATCAGTAAGAACCTCCCAGAGGCAGATAAGCTAGAACTAATTCTTTTTATTCGAGAATACATTGATGTCTTTGCTTGGAATTATGAAGACATGCCAGGTTTAGATCCCAAAGTTGCTACTCATAATCTGAATATTTTGCCTAATGCAAAGCCGGTCAAACAGCAGCAAAGGTGATTCAAGCCAGAAATAATGGACGCAATTGATGATGAAGTCAAAAAGCTCATAGCTTGTGGCTTTATTCGAGAAGAACAACATCCTGATTGTGTAGCCAACATTGTCCCAGTCTTGAAGAAAACTGGCAAAGTTCGAGTTTGTATTGACTTTCGAAATCTTAATAAAGCTTGTCCAAAGGATGAATTTCCTCTCCCTATTACAGATGTCATGATCGATAATACTTGTGGGTTTGAAAGGATATCCTTCATGGATGGATTCTCTGGATACAATCAGATTCGGATGAACCCTGAAGATGAAAAACATACTTCTTTCCACACCCCTCGCGGAGTCTATTGTTACACTGTGATGCCCTTTGGTCTCAAGAACGATGGTACAACTTTCCAGCGAGCTATGAGTACCATCTTTCGAAATCATCTGCGTAAGACTGTCGAATGTTATGTGGACGATATTGCTGTCAAGAGTCGTCTAAAGGAAGATCACATCCAAGATTTAATAACTATCTTCAATCTAATACGCCAACATCAGTTAAAAATGAATCCCACCAAGTCATTCTTAGGTGTCTCTAGTGGTAAATTTCTCGGCTTCGTCATTACCTCTAAAGGTATACACGTGGATCCCGAGAAGATCAAAGCCATTCAAGAGATGTGTCCTCCACGCAACTTAAAAGAGCTACGAGGATTCCAAGGTCGACTTGCGTATATCAGGAGGTTCATTTCAAAACTGTCTGGACGCTGCAGACCGTTTACTCAGCTAATGAAGAAGGGTGTATCTTTTGTTTGGACCAAAGAATGTCAACAAGCATTCGATGATATAAAACGGTATCTGATGAACCCACCAGTTTTGGTACAACCAATCTCTGCTATTCCATTTTTAATGTATGTTCATGCTATGGATCATTCATTGGGTGCTTTACTTGCCCAGAAGAACAAAGAAGGCCATGAACAATCCATTTATTATCTCAGTCGTACTATGATTGGTGCCGAACACCGTTATAATCCGGTCGAGAAAGAATGCTTAGCTCTTATGTTTGTTGTTCAAAAGACAAGATATTACATTACTAGACAAACCATTCATGTCATTTCCCGAGTCAATCCTCTTCGAATACTAATGAAGAAACCCAGCACACTCAATTCTCGGTTAGCTACATGGGCTATTTTGCTAGCCCAATATGGCATGGTATATGTTCCACAAAAGTCTGTCAAGGGTCAAGCGCTGGCGGACTTCTTAGCAGCTCATCCTGTACCAGAGATATCCAAACTCTATGATGAAATTCCAGACGAGACGTTGGAATCAAATATAATCTCCGAAGAATTTCCAACTTGGCGTCTATTCTTTTACGGTGCATCCAGGATCGGACCAAATGGTATCATTATCGCAGGAGTTGGAGTTGTTCTTGTTTCTCCAGACGGGTCAGCTATCCAAAGAGCTTAATCCTTGGATGAACCCTGCTCCAACAATATAGCAGAATACAATGCTCTACTCATTGGACTCCAATTAGCAAAACAGTTGAGCGTCGAATATCTTGAAGTCTATGGCGACTCCAAGTTGGTTGTTAACCTAGTTAGAGGGACTTATGAAGTTCGCCATCAAGATCTAGTGCCCTATCATGAAGCTGCAATCTACATGGCTACATCAATGAATATGTTCGACGAGCTTGTAACATTGAAGCAGATGCTCTAGCTAATCTCGCAGCAGTTTTAGCAATTCCCATCAAAAGACAACAAGTGGTTGTTGTTTCCAACAGAGAGTTGTTCTGCATTGAAAACAATCGCAACATTGAGTTCAGTAACTTCACCGAAGTCAATATTATCAATGAAGATTGGAGAGCTCCTTTCATCGACTTTGTAGTTCAAGACATACTTCCTGAAGATCCTAAGGAGGCTACGAGTATTCATCGATGATCTCTTCGATTCTACTACGATCAGACTACCAAAACTCTTTATCGACAGACTTATGACGGCCTACTCTTGCGCTGTCTTGCGGGTGATGAAGCAAAGCAAGTATTGCGTGAAGCTCATGATGGTGTTTGCGGAGCACATCAACTTGGCCCTAAATTGCAAGATCATATCCGACGAATGGGTTACTATTGGCCCTCTATGGTGTCTGATGCCATCGAATATGCAAGGAATTGTCGAGCCTGTCAAATCCATACAGATTTAATCCATCAACCGTCGGAATTCCTTTATCCGACTGCTGCTTCCTAGCCTTTTGAAGCTTGGGGCATGGATGTTATAGGTCCTATCAATCCTTCTTCTTCTAAGGGACATCAGTTTATATTAGCAATAACTGATTATTTCTCTAAGTGGGCCGAAGCTATACCCATGGCTGAAGTTAAAACCAGCCGCATTATCAACTTCGTCAAACACCACGTAATCTACAGGTTTGGTGTGCCTCGACGAATCATTCACGACAATGGACCCCAGTTCATCAGTCAAAAGTTCACCAGGTTATGTGATGATCATCGGATTGACAATGTCGCCTCTACCGCTTACAACCCTGTTGCTAATGGCTTGGCTGAAGCCTTCAACAAGACTATCATCAAGCTCCTTAAGAAGTTTGTGTCTACTAACAAACGGAACTGGAGTGAAAAGCTTGGAGAATGTCTATGGGCCTACCGTACGACGGTCTGTAACCCCACAGGCTGTACACCCTTCTCTCTGGTGTACAGTTGTGAAGCAGTTTTACCTCTGGAACTTCAAATTCCTTCTTTGAGGATTGTCATCGCTAATGAACTTACTACGGAGAACAATGATCTCCTTCGACTTCAAGAACTGGAGGCACTCGACGAGAAGCGACTGTTGGCTCAACAACACATAGAATTATATCAAGCCCGCACCTCGAAGACTTTTAACCGCAAAGTTAAAGTTAGAGCCTTTCAAAAAGGGGAACTCGTTCTTATAGTCAGACGTCCCATGTCTATGACTCACATGAGCAAAGGCAAGTTCGATGCAAAATGGGAAGGGCCTTATATCGTGAGTAAAGTCTTCTCAAATGGAGCCTATCAACTCACAGAGCTAGACGGTCGAGTGGCGATGATGCCCATCAATGGCAAGTTCCTTAAAAAGTACTATGTATGAATGTAAAAGGAATTTCTTGTAAATATGATCAGACAGTTCATAAATAAAGTTTGATTTTATTTCATCATAAACGATGTTACAAAATATCAAGGATAAGAATCACTATCGTCCTTCTTAAAGACAGGACGAGGACCACTACCGTCCATTTCAAAAATATAATCGACAAAAGAGCCGAGGACATCCTTGCTCAATTTCACCAGAAACGCACAAAGCGGCAATCCTCATGGCCTCTTCCTCTTTAGTCTTCCCTGGTTCAACCAGGAAGTCCAAGATATCACGTGGTGGCATGGGGGCAGACAAACCTTTGCCCACCTCTGCCTACTTTGGCTGGGTTGGCTCGGCTGGACGTTCCGTAACAACTTCTTCGACCTCCGGGATGATCTCAGCCTTCTCGGATGCATCTCCAGAAGACATTTTGTGTTACAATTGAAACTGATCATTCTATCTAAAATTTCTGTTCTATTTATAGTCAGTAGGCAGAGATTCTTGAAATAGTCGATTACGCGAATCGAAGTGACGCATTCGTCATCCGACGGTTCACCCGTTCATTTTATTCACCTGACGGTTCACCCGTTCACTCCATTCACCTGACGGTTCACCCGTTCATTTTATTCATCCGACGGTTCATCCGATCATTCCATTTCATCCGACGGTTCATCCGTTTATTCTATTCACTTGACGGTTCACTCGTTCATTCTATTCATACGACGGTTCATCCGTTCATCCGTTCATCCCGACGATTCATTTCGTTCATACATCCTAACGACTCATTCGTTCACCCATATCAACAACTTGTCATGTCTTTATTACCTCTGATTAAGTTGTCTACCAAAATAGTGATATTCAAAAAAGAAAATTATATTCTGCCATGTCCACATTACCTCTGAGCAGATATAATGAATATAATTATTGTCTAAATCAAGAAATATATCATGTCCTGAACCTCTGAATATATTTTCTATCGCTATTATTTATATCCGTAATGGGATATGCAATTAATAATAGAGCCAAAAAATAATGTCTTTTCATTGATCAAAATAAAAGGTATTACAAAAATACGTATCATAAAGGAGAAAATACAAAAGATTTTCTTTTACTCAATCGGTGGGGTCATCAGACTACCTATCTACTGCTTCAAAGTTTGAAGTCGTTCTCCACGAATCCAGCACCCGCCTTCTAGCTTCCTCCATTCCAGATTTATCGTCAAATGTCGGCAAGGTCACTAGTCGGCGAGCGATTTTATGTTGATGAGACTTGACAAACTCATTCTTCTCATGGGTCAGAATGTCTAGTTGCTGAACTGCAGCTTAATGCTGTGTAGTCTCTTCCTCAAGAGCAAGTTGAACAATCTCAACTCTTCTTGAAGTCGAGTAAACTCTGTCTTCAGTTCAGTAACCTTCTTTTCTTTCTCCCCAGCAGCAGACGCCACTATCTCTATCTGGGAATCATATTCTGAAGACTTTGTGGCAAAAGTGACCAAGAAAGTTTTGAAAGCAGCTTTTGTAACCTCAGCTTCCCGAGTCATCCTTTCGAACTCGGCATTCACCAGTGGTTCTACCTCCCCCCGATTAAGATCTTTGTAAATCTTAATTGACTCCTCCAGCTCATCCAGCACATGCTCGAGATATGCTGCTTGAGCCTCATCACCCTGACTTCGGATGCCACCGATCAAATAAGAAGTTGGACTTCTGACAGTGATGAAACCAACACTCTCTTTCTCCATTACCCTTTCTACTAAAGGTCCTAATGAAGTGAAGAAGAGGTTGGTGAAGGAGCCAACTATAAATTTATTTGTGGCCACTGCACTGAGTGTAGCAGCTACTCCTATAGAAGATGAAGCAGCAGATGCCTGTAAAGGCGGGAGTTTGGCTTCTTGAACATAGGCTGAAATCTCTTTGGACAAAGGAGCCATAGTGGAGCTGGTTGCTCCTCCTAGATGTTCTTCTGCGGGATCAAATAAATATCATTAGTTTGCTGTCACTGAAAACTGTTAAAAGGGACCAAAATAAAAGCAAGCTTACCAATGCTAGGTTTAGTGACAAGATTGTCATCTGTTGAAATAGGCTGCATCCTCGCAGAAGTAGCTTCAGACATCACTGCCTGACTGCTTCCCGCTTCAGAGCCGTCTGATAAGTGATGATTGCTGTTGGCTATCGCCTTTGCCTGCACTATATCAGTGCATACCGGAGCAATTGCAGAAGGTTGAATTTTTGCATAAATAAAAGTTAAGATGTCAGTCATTTGATCTATAAAAGAGGATTATCAATATCAGTCAATACCTCTTTGATTGGTAACAGTAGCTTCCTCCGGTGCTACTTCATTAACAGTGTTCTTCTCTTGGGATGCATGGGCATCGGCATCCTCTTCCGGATTCAAATTGTCATTAACATTCTCTGCTGATGTTTCTTCATCATCTGTACCCTCTTCTCGTTCTTCCTCGTCATCACTTGTGTCGACTGGGTCTATATCGTCATTGAAGCCAAAGTCACAGTCTTCCAGGGCCTCGATCATCAGTCGATCTTCTTCAGCCCGACGTGATCTTGGTGTAGCAGGAAGACGTGTAGCTTCCATTGCAAGTGTAGGAGACGGCAATACCTCAAAAGGTGATTCTGACTCATTGATTTGGGTCGGGGTTACATTCGCTTCTGCTGCCTCATCTTTTGCCTCTGCAGCCTCTTCTCTTATGTCTGCAACCTTGTCCCTTATCTCTGCATCTGTCTCCTGCCTAGGCTCAGGAGAAGGCGTAGGTGAAGGCATCATAACCCCGGCGGCAGCACTTGTTAGAGCAGAAGTATGGATAGCTTTTGAAGGGGTGACCACTTTCTTCCTGAAAGCTATTTTCTTTCTGCGTAGAGGTTCTTTCGAGCTCTCTACGTCTGCAGCATATATTTGTCTTTGAGTGGAAGTTAGGGTCGTCACCTCTTCTCGGTGAGCCGACTCAGCTTGTTGCCGATACTGCGATCGAGTAGTGACTCTTTCCGAAGACTCAACAGTAGTCTTCTTTTTAGAGATAGGAGAAGATGGTTCTTCAGCCTTTCTTTTCTTTTTTTCCTTGATCGGAGATCTTACAACTTTTAGAGAAACACGCAGCGGCTCGTAGACTTCTTCAGGGAAGTTGGCTTCCCTCGAAGCTTCTAGAGGTGCATCGGCTGGTTCGTGCTCTTCATCATTACCAGGAGACAACAAAACAGGTGCCCCTTTTCTAAATCGTGTCACCGTTGCAAAGCTGTCTGTTAAGTTAAAGTTCTCATCAAAAGTGTTTGCTGATGTATAAATGATCGAGTAAGTATACAGCATGCGGGGACCACGATCGTTCTTTGTCGGCATCGAGAACGTCGCATTCGTGTCACGGGCATTATAATAGGCCCAAGCCCGGGCTCCATCAATCAAATAACATTTTCCTTGTAGGCATGTTATGGCATTACCTACGTAGAATTGGTCGTAGCCGAATTGGCGTGTAAAACAGCTCGGGAGATAAGGTTCAAGATCGCATTCATTTTTGAACCGATATACTAGATGTGAAAGCCGAATCGTCCTCAACCAGTCAAAAGCTGTATGGCCCAAAGGCTGCATTCTCACTGAGTCGACAAGGTTTACTGACATATATTCATAACTGGTTGGAGGCGGAACACAGTAGAAGTTCCATCTTCTGCTCAGGTTCAAGATTCGCCTGCAGTCTTTCAAAGTGGTATAGACCCACTTACATCCAGAATATCTTCTCAGAAAACTACTGCTTACTGCTCCCATAGCAGGGTTCATTAAGGAAGGATGGTGTAGAAGCAGCCATCCGAACATATATATATACGGCAGTTCCAGCCGAGAAAAATATCCCTTTTCACCTTTTCCTCGAATCATCGAATCAACGAAGAGGCGAAGGCCGGCGTTCATTCTGCATGTCATTGCTGACAATAAATCCATCCGGTAGCCAAAGACTAGACGGACATCAGCAAACAGTGCGCCGCGATGGAAGCGGTCGACTGTACTGTCTCGAGGAACGACATATCGTCGAAGCCAGTAAGTGAGGAACCCTGCCAGTTGGGCTTTCTTTGACATGGGTCTGTAACCCATCCTCATAAAGCTTTCTATGATGTCTCCTTCTTTAAAAGGAGGACACTGAAGATCATCCTCAATCTTGATATCCATCTCCTTGTGCGTCTCCATTAACTCGATACCTTGCTGTTGCTAAGCGGTTTAAAGAAGTTGGGATTGCATTTTTTATGTTCTTTTATCTTCTTCTCGATAATATGGTTGAGGAAAAGGTATGGCAACTATTTGGTCGAATAGCACGTGCCGGCCATGCCACTCTTATAGTAGAGAGAGCAAATCTTGTAGTGGCAGAGTAGCTCTTCAAAAACTTCTACCATGCGGGCATTCTCCTGGCGCAGTCTGTCCAACTCATCATTTGTTGGGACAAACTCTTCATAGGGGATATTCCCCATCGGCAGATTTGAGATATACTTCATCTCATGTAAAGCTAATCCAATCTCTCCACGTGGCGTCATGAAAGTTCCAGTGCTATAATTATATCTCTCCGCCAACGCAAGGAATAGATGTGGATTCGGGGGGAAGCCATAGACTGTGGCATATACTGCCTGATACAGATTAATCCCTTTAAGTTGATCTTCAAATTGGACTAATATCCAATTGGCTATACAGATCCATCTCTTATTGTCCAGGTTCATAAGACCTGTCAACCGCTGGTCTTGGTCCGGATACCTTCCTTCCACCTTCGTAAATTCATTTGCGAATATTGGAGTTCTTACTGGTAGCAACAAAGAAGAATCCTCCGGCGGGATGCAACCGGGCTTGAGTCCCCTGAGTAGAGAGCTATGTCACTCAGAAGAACTGTAGAAGATATCCTTGTGATCTGGCCCCTTCTTAACACAGATATTACCCACTCGGGCCTGTTGCAACGGAGTTATTTTCCATTCCATTCTTCTGGGATAGCTTGCAAAAGCATATCTAGACAGAGGAAGGCATCTGGAGATCTCTGGCAGAAGTATCGTCTTCTCGCCCCTTTGGAAAATTCTTTGTTCCATGCGAGGCCTTGGTTGAGAATTCTTGTCGAAAGCTTCACCAAACAAGAACAAAGGTTTCTTATGGGTCACAGTATCAGCAGTTTAGAGAGGCTGTCCATTCATCAAATACAATAACGTATCATTATCCTGTGCAATTAGGACGGCCTGCCGAGAAGACGGTAAGGCATATTGAGGAAAGGACACATGAGAGAGATCTTCCTTGTAGTCTGATTCCGACAGAGATCCTGCAAGGACCTCATAGTTGGGATCTTCCTTGAGGTTAACTGTATCAATAAAGAGACAAATATCAGTATATGCAAAATAAAAAAGTTTCTTCAAAAGTTCATCAAAATTGTGCTATGTGAAACAAGCTATCAGATTGTGCCAGCACGGTCAACATGCGCAAGGTATCAGATTACGCTAGCACAACCAATGTGCGCAAGACGTTAGGTTACACTAACATACTTGCACAAAATATCAGTTTGTGCTGGCATAACCGACTTGCGCAAATCGATGGATTGTGCCGAACATTTTGTTAGCGCTTTCCAACCGATTGCACAAGAATACAGTTTTCATAAAAATGAAAACTGTTGTGCATGCAGCCGAAACCTTAAACAGGGTGGCGCAAATACCATTAATCTCTAAAAAGAGAGAGGTATGAAGGTCTGAAAACATCAAAAACCCTAAAAAAAGGTTTCGATCATGGTTCATCATTCACCTTGAAGCGCTCGATGACCCGTCTCGTGACGAGAGACTCGTGGTGCAACACGAGTCGAAGGTTCGGCGGGGGCCTTTCCTTTCTCGGTGGCCGACGCCATTACTGTCGTCGACGAGAAGAAGAAGAAGTCGGAGTAGGGGAGGAGCTTCTGTCTCTTGAGAAAGTGAAAGCAAGTAAAGGTTGAAAGAATGAGAAATGAAACTATTTATAGTTTTTCAGAAGTATAACAGTCACCTCCGATTCCTCCAAACGCGCAACCAAAGCGCAACTTGATTTTAAATTCGAAATTCAAAGTATTTCGAAACTTTAAATATTTTCAAATTTTGAAAACTTTGAAGGGGGTCTTGTATGTCCTAAAAAATTAAGTTGCATCTATCATAGGCAGAGAATTCTCAACTGCGCACCCTTCAAATAGACTGCGCAGGAAATAGATTGTGCTACAAATCGAACGTACGAGCTGAACTGCGCTACCATCCGAGCGCGCTACGCTGACATGGCAATGTCATCATTACCTAACAAAGATCAGATCTTCTGACAGCCTGACAGCCCGAAAAACGAGGAGTCCGTTCGTTTCTTGTACAGCACAGCGCTCGAGAACAGCTGTACAACCTCAGCGCAGTTTGCCAGTCCAACCTCAGCACAGTTTGCCAGTCCAACCTCAGCGCAGTTCGACCAAGTCTGAATCCTAGCGCTACCCATTGACTAGAAGGAAGCGCAGTCTGAAGCTAGCGCTATTCGGTTAGCACGATTTATCAAATAACTGACATGTATTACGTGGCTTACATGCCATCAATTGCTCGCCATGTGGTAACCTCCTGTACACGACCAAGCGCATTTCAATCAAATAATGCCATCCGTCTGAATACAGTTAGCCCACGATCGAGCAACTGCCCAATAGGCTAGCACAGTTTGCAGTCTGCGCAGTCTGCCGACAGTGCAGTTCATCATGCACAATCTAGAATAACTACAAAATAGTTATTTCTAGAACTCTATAAATAGAGTTTCAAATCCTTCATTAAAGAGATCAGATCATATTATCATCAGAGATCAGGAGTTCTTGTCCAAGTACTGTTGTATTCTTCAGAGGCTATCGTCTTCAAAGTTCACATCGTCCAAGGAATAAAGCGATCGTCTTCAGATCGAATTCCTATAGTTGTACTTTCCCAGAATTCATTGTACTCTTGAACTATTCTTTAAAGTTTGTGAAATAAAATACCTTTGTTTTTGCAAACAGGCACCAGCGCTGAGCTCGAGGCTAGGTAGGCGAGGCAGCTGTGCCAATGACGCCGGCCACTGCGACTGATGAAGGGGTGACTTCGCTCGGGTCAGTCGAGGGAGGAACCGACCCGATGAGGTGGGAAGCGACGTACCGGGCCTCGAGCGCAGTATCCACCGCCGAGGATGACGCGGACTGAAGAGGCGGTGGACGGATGGGCGACGACGCCGACGGAGGGACGGCGTTCGGATGAGACCGAACCCACCAGCGCCCTAGGAGGGCTAGCTGCTCTAACGTTCATTCGAGGGAGGGGGCAGCTCCAAGGATGGAATGGGGGGCCTGTTGGGGGTGGCTACCGCAGAGGCCTCGGCCGGGAAGATAAGGGTGGCAGAAGCGCCGTCTCCGTCTACGATTGGAAGACGGAGAGGGGCGTGCGCCGGTGAGGGAAGGTTACGGCTGGCACGAGGGCGACGATAAGAAGGAAAGTTGGGGGTATGACGGTGACAGGGAGAGAGGGGAAGCTAGAAGAAGGGGGGAGGGTATTAGCAGAGCCATCGTCGCCCCTAGAGCTCGAGGAGTCCAGCTGCATGACAAATTTTTCTCCCTCTGTATATATATATATATATATATATATATATTTATATTAATTGTTTATAGCATGTAGGCATACATTACATATAATGTATGCCTATGCTACACTACATTAAATTACCTATATGCATACATTAGATACTTGCATTACATATATACTTTTCATACATTTATTTTTAATTACATTCATGCATACATACTACATTACATTCATGCATACATATTACATTACATGTGCTAATTTAATGAAGGAAGGAAGGGAAGGAAAGAGGAGTGAAGGGGACAGTGAAATTGAAATGGGCTGAACACAGTGACCATTCCTGAGTTTTACTCAGTTTTACATACATTCATACTACCTACATTCAGTTTTTTTTCCAAAAATAGTGGATTGTACATACATGCATGGATACATTAATACATTACTTAATTATAAATTTGAAAGGAAAAAAGAATATAAAATGGGTGAGGGTTGTTCTCAGTTTATCATTCAAATAGAAATCATACATGCATTTCACATATTTCAGTCTTGCATACATGAGTTATATATAGAGATACATATATATTGAATTCATTACAATTACATACAAATATACATGTATACATTATATTACGTGCATATTACATTACAGTCATAATCTATATATCATTATTCAAAAGAGGGAAGGAAGAGACTGTTGGACTGAGACCAACTGTCCATCTTAGTTTTATCTCAACATTCAGTTTTTATTTTGAAATTCCAAGACACAGTTTTTGTATAACAAACCAAAACCCAAATTGAAATCAAATCAGCAATTAACATTTATATACAACTTAAACCAAATCTAAAACTCAAATTCGGTTTTAAACATTATCTAGAAATCTCTGTTCCATTCAGTCTAAACCTGAGCTTTCTCAGGTTTAATTCATTTAAGCATCTCAGGTTACATTCGAAACTCAGGTTTTCTGTTAATTCAAAAACTCAAATTTTCCTTATTCATTCAGAGGTAAATCATAACAATCTCAGGTTACACATATGAGGTTCTCAGGTCTACTTCTAAAACATAGTTATAAACTAACATAAATTTTAATTATTATTAAGCAATTAAACTCAGTTAAAACTTATTTGAGTTAATACTCTCAACTGACAGTATCAGTCACACACTGATACGAACCTAAAACCATTCGAATTCCAAATCAAATCATTCGAAACAAAGGGTGTACATATGCCAATATAGGGGGTCATGTCGTGTCCTACAGTGTCATAATCGTGTCCAATTTGTGTTCTAGTGCTAGTCGAACTAGTGTCAGAGACAGTACAGTACACTGTCTCGTACACGTGTGTCGGCTCATCCCGGGACACGTGTGTCCACTAAGACACCAAGTGGTTGTGTCGAATGGGTAGCCTAGGTCTAGGGCTAGGGTTTCAAGTCCTAATTTGTGTCAAGTCGCATCAGGGTATGATACGAAGCACGTATCAGGGAGCTTTGTCTGCGCGTAACAGTGTAGTACAAATTCAGTACACTCATGTTTTCGTGTTCGATACGACACGAGGTGTCATGAAACACGAGGGGGGCTTATCAGTGGTTGCCCCCACCTCCATGCTAAGTGGCACGTGTCCACGTGGCGTGTCGTGTTCGCAAACAGGGTCAGGTAGCAGGGCACAGCACGGGGGTCTCGTGCTGCCTATTCATGTCCATTTTGGACACAAAGATATGCCCAAATCGTGCTCAGTCCTAGGGATTTGTGATCTACACAATAAGGGCTACAAAATCATGTAATTAGTTTTAAAAATCATTAACTTTTATTTCTAAGTGGCATTTTACCAAATACTTATTTAAAAACATCGATACGCGTCCGACACGCATACCTAATGGACACAAGTTCCTACCAAACTTGGGCTACACCTAGGGGATCCCTAAATGAATACATCTATGGAAAGAAATCAGGAATTCATTAGGGTTTGTAGTGTTTTACCTATTGAGAGTTCAAACTCAATGAAAAGGCTCCTGGGTGAGTTGTTCCCTCCATAAGCTATGGCCAAATGCTCTTCAAATCCTTGCTAGTAAGTTTCAACTAGCCTCCTCTACTGTTGTGAATCTCAATGCAAGAGAGTAGCCTCAAGTTGGGATTAATTTGGATAAAGGGGGAGGAATTTGGGGAAGAACAATTTAGGGTTTCTTCGTAGGTGTTAAAAAGAGGCAAGGGGCTACTAAATGATACTTTATAGGAGGGGATACTACTATGGCTGCCACAATAGAAATTAGGGTTAGGTTTAGATGTAGATGGGTGGCTAAGGCTTCTCCACCAAATTTTAAGTCCTCTCACTGGTTTAATTTAGTCCTAAGGCTTTCTTTCTACAAATATACTAAGGAAAAAATATCCTACTTAGAAATATCTTGATATTGCTAATCTTGTCACTTAGTATGATATCCTAATCAAGATTCTAAACTCAAGGCTAATCTAGATTAGGCTAATATTCTAGGTCAAGCCTCAACTAAACAAATAGCACATATTTAATTAATAAAATTTATTTTCATTAAAAATCAAAAATGATCAAAATACTCTTAGGCTAAAAAGTGGTAATTTGAATTTCTAATCACATGACTAGGCTCCCATGATCATGGTTAGTCTCTAGGCTTAGCAATTCTTGGATTACACTAGTAAACCATCAAAATCACAATTCGATATTTTAACTAGTTTTAAATTAATTAAAAATTACTAAAAATCATAACATGAATTAAATCCTAATATTGAATAATCAAAATTATAAAATTTCAAAATTATTCTCATTTTAGAAAAGTGAGTGTCATAGATGAGCCCGGGTCGTTGTGAATACGATCGACCCTGATGGCATGTATCCTGTGTAGTACAGGGGTCGGTTGTGCCGGTTGTTATTTAGCAGCATATCGTGCTGCGTGAAGGTGATGTTAGGAATCACCTCGACCATGCTACGGTAATATGGACATGCCGCAGGGTCTTCTTTGGGCTGCTTTACTTGTGCGAGATAAGCCTTTGCATTCTGCAGCGCCTTGCTGAGGGCGTCCCGAGTTTCTTTGGAGAGCTGAAGGAGCTCGAAGAGTGATAACCGAGCCGACGTGTTGGCCAGCTGTGCCAGTATATCGAAGTTGTAGGGCTTGATCGGACCTATTGTCGAGTCCTTTCTTAGAGCCTTATCGAAGCGAACCTCCTTCTGCTTCTGCTTATCTGTAATTGGAGGTTGAGAAGGTCCGGCTTCTGCTGTATCGAGAGTAGAATGGGTCACCGGGGTAGGGGCGTCTCTTCTTCAGGAGCCTAGTTTTTCTCTCACTGGAGAGCCGAAGGAGTGGTCACTCTGGTATCTTCTGCCGAGGAGGAGACCATGCGACATGTCCTGACCTTACTCCCTTTAGCCGGGTGCGCTTCTGGCACAATCATGTCAAGAGTGAGATCTGGATGAACCCATATTACTTTATCTTGTGGTGTTGTGAAGGGGTTGAGGCCCTAAGCAATGTCCCTGGCGGACGAAAGGTCGACAACTTCCAATATTACCGTTGGGATAGGGACGATGTCGTCTTGAGTCTCAGCTATCAGGAAGCTCCTGAACTGTACCGTAACCATGTTGGTTGTCATAATCTTTTCCTCGTAATCGAAAAAGATGACTTTCGCTTCGATAAGACGTTGAATCTGTCTTTTCAACACGTAGCAGTCGCGTGTTGAGTGGTGGATGTACGGGTGGTAATGGCAGTACTTAAGATTATCCACTTTTTTTACTTCGTCAGGACGCTTAGGAGATGGAAGCTGCAGCCTGCCGCCCTTGGTCAGCATCTCGAATAATTCGAGCGTGTCTTCTTTATTGAAGGAGTAGGTTTTCTTCGACTTCTGTGCTTCGGCTAGCTTGGAGCTCACGAGCGCTGGACCCTTTGTAATATTGACGGACATAGCTTGCTTGCCTTTACCGTCTCTTACTCGCTTCCCTTTATCTTCAATAGAGGGGAAGTTCAGACCCAGGAGTTGTGCGTCATGTGCCTTCTTCTAAGCTACGTCTGCTTCACTAATGAAGGGAGTCCACTCAGTACAGGGAGCACTGTGCCACAGTTTGATGGCAGGGAGCATATTCTTGTAGCATGAATCCATAAGCATGGGCTCAGGCATGCCTGGAGGTAGCCTTAGGGCAGCCTGGCGAAAGCGTTCAATGTACGCTCGTACGGACTCCTTTTTTTCTGAACGATGTCCATGAGAGTAGACATCGTCATGTCCAGCCCTCCTTCGTAGAACCATTCCAGGAACATGTTCTTCAGGTCTTCAAATAATTTAATACAGTTGTCGAGAAAACTGTAGAACCATTCATAGGCTACCCCTTGTAGAGCTCCAACGAAGATACTGGTGAGATGGGCGTCGTCCTTTAGCAGGTGTCCTATTATTGAGGCAAAGTACCTCAAGTATCGTCTGGGCGACTCCTTAGTATCATAAGGGGTGATAATCCGTGGTTTATATTTGGCAGAATAAACCACATTGTCCCACTCAGCAGGATAAGGCTGCCTGATGCCCATCTTTCAGAGTGTGGCTCACTTTTCTTTGGTATCATGCCGAGCATATAACTCCTCGAGTGCTTGCTGTATTTCGTTGGATACTACTGGATTGATGGTCGACGGAGTGGCCGATGATTGTGCGACTTGGTTTATGACAGGCAGGATACTAGACCCATCACCAACCGTTGGAGCCACAGGTGTGGAGGCAGTAGGAACCAATCTATCCTTGATCTCCAGAACGACCGAGGCTAAAGTCTGTATGAATATGTTCAATGCGTTAGGATATTCTTCGAGAGCCTCAATATGTTTCTGCTGATCAGCATTTCTGCTTGATTCTTCGTTGTCATCAGCCGCCATATACACAGATGCTGGGTGGTAGATCTTATCGCTTTCTGGTTCAGAGTACTGGTGCTCATCGTCTTGTTGGAAGACTAACAAGTTGCGATCGTCCTCTGACTCGACATTGTTTATACCCTCAGTCTTCTGACTGCTTGCGCCCGCAGAAGTGTCGGTGTCATACGTCTCTTCGTTATGCTGAAACGAAGGGTTGTTATGCACATTAGCAGGCTGACTACCTCCAACAGGTACAACGGTCGATGAACCATCTTCTTGTGACGATGATCCATCCTTGGAGCACGTGTGTTGGAATATGCCTTCCTTGGGCACAGGCTTCTTGCTACCCTAGGCAAGTTTTTGGACTTGCCAACCGAGGAAAGGGGTTTCTTGGATAGTTTCTTCTGGGACGAAGAGTCCCGAGCAACATTACATGGAGCAACACGGAGCTCTTCTTCTTTCTCAAAAGTTCTCGATCGCAGCCTTTGAAAAACGGACCTCCTCTTCGGCGGTGATGGATCTGCTTAACAACAGCAGCAACTGATGATAATCTGAGTATAGTTGGGTCTTAATTTAGACACCAACTGCGTCTCAGATTCTTCTTTCATCCCACGCTCGCAGGAGTAGACGAAGTCTTCATGCCTCTACTTCCTTCGTGTATACAGGAGCGCTGTGCGCAGCTGAAGAGATATGGAGAAGGCATTCTTCCTTCAAGTTCCTGTGGGTGAGGTCCGAGTATGCCTCGATCAGAGAGTCGCTGATGACGTACCCCCGGCCTTGAGTAGTATGAGTGGGTGCTCAAGGGATGACGGGGTTTCGCCGAACGAGGCTTCGGAGAGTCTGGGATGGTCTTGTATAGCTTTCCATCGGCTGCAAACATTACTGTCAATACGGCTCCGGTCCGCTATTGGCGTAGCACTTTGATCGCATGGGGCGAGTGCTGCCTTGGATCTCCTTCTACCACGATTAGATGATGCCTAGTATTCAAAATCCAATATGGCCATACCTGATGGACCGGTTATTCTGTCGAAGACAGAAGTTCATACCGGAGCAGCATCCTCCACGAGCGAGCGAGCCATCATCGGCTCCTTTTGGCGTTGTACCTTTGTTACGCTTGCCATAGGATAGCCGTGATCTTTTCTGCGTTTTCCGAGCATGGGATCTGAGAGAGATGGCCTGGCATCCGTGGTCGAAGGGATCTTCGGGGCTTCATCGATGAGGGGAGTCTGAGACGCAGTCCCCTCCGTCATGCTGCTCATTACGGCTGCCTTAGGTACCCAGGTCCGTCGAGTCTTTTTCGGTTTTATGAAACGCTTCGAAGGGCTCGAATTCTCTTCAGAAAGGAGATCTTCAAAAGCTTGTTGGTCGAAATGTACGACCAATATCATCTGAGAGGATCCCAGCAAGTCATCATCGAATTGCATCACCACCTTCTCGTTGGAGGAGAAGGTAGTTCCCCAGCAGAGTCGCCATCTTGTTCGACGTGACAAATGATTGAACGAACTTTTTGTATATTGAACGTAAAAAATAGTACAATCGATTCTTATGCGAAGAAATCTAAGTACAAAAGTTTCTGACGAAGTGTGACAGTGGAGATCGAGCACTGTAGCGGCTCCTTTACTCCGTTGACGATCCGATGATGATACGAGACTTGATATGACTTTCTGGTGCCTTCAATGGAACTCTACGGTTGTCGATCAGGAGGACGCCGAAGTTGAAAATTTTGATAATTTTGTGAATCTTCTTCTTCTTGTCGATCATGTTGTTGTGGGAAAACCTCTCCTATTTATAGAGGAGAGGGGCACATATGCGATGTGCATTAGGGTTTCGAGATATGAAGGAACGTACCATCCTTGCATGGTACGGTCTTCTTTGGTGCTGACACGTGGTGGGTATTAAGATTCCCCTCAAACAAGATCTTTGGTGGTTAGCAAAATAACCGAAGGAGGTGACACATGGCGTGTGCCGATTTGCTTGTTCGGATGTAGCCGAGCAAATCTTGGGATTTCATCTCAGATTTGGATTCTTTGTAATCTTTGTCTGGGATTTAAATTAATCTGATAAGATATTTGCATTTATCAACTTAATCAATCCCAATCCTATTTTTGAGAGAGGCGGTTTAAGCAAACCGATTGGGTGGGACCATGCCATCTGTGCTTCAGGCTATATAAAACCCCTAAATTTCTATTATTATTTTTTATTATTAAATTTGGTACCGATTTAAAATTTTGTATTGTACGTCGAGTAGTCGTATTGTACGTCGCGCACGAAATTTTATTTTTTGTAATTGCTCGACGAGTGCGAATATGTGCGAGCGTACATATTTTTAGAAAAATATTTTCTTATTTTTATAGTTTCAAAATAATATATGTATTAATTTAGCTATCAAAATTTCCTAAATTTATGATTTTATTTATGTAAAGCCTTTTATTTAGAATAAATAATATTTTTAGTGCATGCACATATTTCATAAATATTTTGCTAGTTTATTTTAAATAAAAATATAATTTTTGAGATTTATTAATATTATTAATTTATTATTCAAAGATATTTAAAAATATTAATGTAATTTTCGAAATTATTATTAATAATAATTTTGGAAAAATATATTTCAAAATTATTGTGAAGATTTAAATTTTGGTTTGATTCCATGGATACATTTAAAATAGTAAACTAATATCTATATTTGAAATTGATTTGATTTTAAACTAAGAGAATTTAATTTGATTTAAATTACATTTGGATTTGGATTTGGATTTGATTGCTTTTAAATTAAATTAGGAAATATCTAAATTGGTTTTAAAGGAATTCTAATTCTTATCCAATTGGGAATTTCCACATCCTATAAATAGGCAGGTATTCCTCCAACTTTTTTATTAATTCCTCCACAATTTTCTTCACCACAAATGTGTTTGTACCGTGTCAGTGTCCATATCTTATTCCATTGTTACATATACAATTTATCTTTTTCCCCGTGTCGGACACACCCCGACATCATCGAATCCCTAGACCCTAATTTTGATCCCTCATTCTCTAACCCTAGCCCTAATTCTAACCTACGGTCCCCTCGGCCTCGTCTTGCCAACACCATCCTCCTCTCTCCGATACCCCGACGCATTACCAACCCCTCTCACAGCATCCTTGACTCCCGGCTTCCCGTCCACCATCGATCCCACAGCATCCCGCCGTCGCCGAGACCACCAGTACAACCCCCGACCACGGCCACTGGTCGGAAACCCCACCACCGCACGCCCAGCCGTCACCACCACCGTCGTCAACAAACCATCCCCATCGCCCCAGCCTACTGTCCAGCCTCGGCCAACCACTAACCCATCACCATCGCCACCGCGACCGTACACCATCATCTCCCATTAGGAAGGGGAAAACCCTTACCAGACCGATCCCGTGCTCCGCCCGTACCGCCTGACGTCGCGACGTTGCCTGGCGACCTCACGCCAGAGTGGAGAAGCCCTCACTTCGGAGTGCGCCCTGCCATATTCCCTCTTCAAACCCTCCTCGCATCACCGGCCGCGTCCGCCTAGCCGCCTCGCCTCCTCCGCTCTTCCGTCGCCAGGCCGAGCCGCGCCTGAGACCCCGGTGACCCCTCTTCTCGTCCGCGTCCACGCCACCAGTCCGGAGACAGCGCCATCTCGCTGTCCTACCCCTCCGGCAGACCACCGGCCGTACCTTCCCGCTTTCCCGTCGCTTTCTCCTTCCGACTTGTGATCGCCGCCGAGATCTGGCGAAACCCCGCCTCGGTCGAGTGGGATGGCGAGCCCCATCCTTCGCGCCGGCGACCGCCGGGGTCGCACAGGCCTCTCCGGGGAGGCGCACCTCGCTGCCACCAGCGCGCCGCCACGCCGCGAGCGTCGCCCGACCATCGGAGTCCCCCGTCGACGTCCTCCGTCGTAGACTCCCCTGGCGTCCGTCGGCCAACCGGAATCCTTGCTCTCCGCCTCCTTCTCCGATCTCCCCTCCGTTCTCCTCTTCCCCTTCCTTTTCCGACCTCCCAGACCCCTCTCTCACATCCCTCTCTCCTTCGCTCACTCTCTCGCTCATTCTGAATCCCTTTCTCTATCTTACTGACGAAGAAGAGCAGTAGCGCTTTTAAGGGGATTAGATATTTATTATTATTTTTCTTTCTTACTTTCGTTATTCTTTTTTTTCTTCCTACTTTCTTTCCGTTATTTTTTATTATTATTATTATTATTATTATTATTATTAAAAGTATTATTATTATTATTATTATTATTATTATTTTTGTCTTATTTAAAGACTTTTGATGTTTTAGTATTATTGGTATGATTTAATATATAGGGTATTGTAATATTTTGTCATAATTAATATTAGTAATAATTTTTGGTAATTTTATAAATTAAGTATAGGAATATAATTGTGAAAAATATTATTTCCAGTTAATTTATCTATAGCTCTTTGAATTACAAATTCGCTATCTTGCAAAATTTAGTTATAGTCTAAATTTATTTTTAACAAATAAATATATAAGTAAGTTATGATTGCAACCATAAAAATATTTTCTCCGTATTTTCGTACATATATTATGATGAGGTTCAAAACTATTATAAACTATTTTCAAGTATATTTTTCACTAATAAAATATAGTTTTCAATGATTATAAATAGTTTTCCAAAATTGTATATATATATTAATGATTCATTAATTCGATTATGCTTCTATCCACGACTCCTATTCCCTCGCCAATCTTAGACTTCCTTATATCATCCCTAACCAATTTGACTATTCCGGACTCAATGACACGATCTGTGCCACCATCAGAGGTCACTTTGTGTAGTTATCACATCGAAGTAGCAGTTCATGCCACCATGATTATCGCAGCACACCGGGCGTCCTACCAGGCAAGACACCTTATCATTTGCTGTTTAATTATTTTAGCTCATATTTCATGCATTAGTATTATTTTCTTTATGCAAAATAAACTGTGATACATGGCTTAACCTGTTAGAACTTACTGTTCATTTATATTTCCTGCTGCATGTTATTTTCTTATAAATTAAACCTAGATTTAAGGGACCACCATGTGTGTTGCATTCATTGGCCTTGACACGTGATAACACGAAGTTGTGTGTCGCATGTAGAACACGGAAGTGCGTGATTGGCCGGCCACCAGTACGTACAAGCTGTGCGATAGGAATAACCGCTAATAGAGGTTGTATGCTTAGTTTGACTTAGCGGTTATAGAGGTTACTTTTGTGGATACAACAAAGTAGGCATTGGGCGGGAAGAACAATTCCTTAGCGTATGGGCTTCGATGCACTTTCCCTTTTGTAACCCGTGAGCTCCGTCGGAGACGTGGGTCAGCTTACCCATGATTACTGACGGCCACTGACGATTCTACGGAACGTCATGCTCTTATTGATTGGGCCTCTAGTGCCCCAAGGGGGGACTATGCCGATCCTATTTAGCCAGGGCCCATGCGTAGGAAGGAATGTTCTTAACTACATATCACTTAGAACGGTTAGGCACCTTTATCCGTTAGGTAAGAGTACTTTTGGTTTGGGTACTTGTATCTGACCGTGGCTTGGAACAATAGCTTGTCACGGATTAGTTCGTCACATCTTGTCCTTGTTTGGTTGTAGGTATGACTTACTAGTTCGATGAGAAGGTATTGAACCTTGTTGGGGTCCGGATACCATATTGGATTCTTAGCATGGAAAGATACGTCACCGTAAATTAGTTTACCATCTGCTGTCCTTGTTTGGTTGGGGGGATGGTACGTTTGTTCAGTAGGTGCGTATTGGACCATGTTATAATTTGATTGACTTATTTATTTGAGCAATATTTATTCAGTTTATATGGCATGATATTATGTGTCTTGTTACGTCCCTCTGAGGACCTGGTTATCTCTCCAGGTGTGTGCTCTTGTGTTTCGTAGGTATTCTAGCTCTAGCTGTGATCCTCTCTATTTCGTCGAGGATGATTGCACTTGGATCGACTTCGCTTCGCTCGCCAAACTCATTTCAATTTCTACGTATTTTTCCTTATTTTGTTGGTAGTGGATTTGTCTCCGCCCAACATATTATATCAAGATAATTTATTCTCTTTATATGACATCTTTTATTCATTTATTTTTGTGTGGATGAGATTAGTTATGGTCCTATTGCATTTTATAGCTTATGTATTCGTACGAGGTTTCTATATATTGGAGTGTACTTCGTATGAATACAGCTGGCATGTCTACGTTCCTAGTCCTACGTTTTTTGGAACTGGGGCGTTACATATTTTTGTGGTGGCCCATGTAGGTCAGATAAATTATTTGGTTACTTTACCGCACCAAGCAAGCCTGCGTATAGGATTAGAAGTCTAGGATCTCATCCACATACTTGACCTTTTTCCTTGATTTTAACTACCAATCGACTCGTCGATTGCATCTTGCTTGATTCCTCCTATCATTATTCTTATCTTCCCTTCGTGCTTATTAGAGAGTGACCCTACTAGTTGGATGTCCCAAATCACCCTTAGCTTAATTCTTTTAAGTTGGGTAGAACACCCCACGACCCGACACGCCCTTGACCATTAAGGAGAATACAAATAGTATTATCTAGACCATAGAGACTAGAGGAATCTAACCCATTTGGTCAACCAAGCCTTGGTCAATAAACCATAAAATGATTGTATAGGAATAAAAGACTTAGATCCTTATGACTCTTAGACGATTCATAATTGATTTTATTCATCTACCATCGTATCTATATTTTTACTATATAAACTAATGATGCTAATGTAGCCTAGTTTTTGCAAGCTTATCTTTTTATCGAGCTTGTTCAAGACATATGTTATTGGAAGAGCTCCCACTAACATGTTGTCTAATCAGAACCGGTACATAATGGTCTGATCAACAAAGTGCACTTTGGTTCGCTTTTGCCTATTATTCTACGTGGATGGGGATATAGCTAAACTTGCCCTCTAGAATCCCATCCACGACTGCCTTGACAATTCCTTTGAAATTATTCGATCGCCTTTGAATCACGTATCCGTATTCGATAACGCCTCCTTCGAACTCTATATTGCTTTCGCCTTCACCTACTTTAGGAGGACGAAGGTGTTATACTAGAACTTCCTCTAGCCTTCCTATCGGCTATGACCATTCTCACTCGATGTTGCTATATCTTCATCCTAAACTACTCGACCCTATCAAGACCCTCTAATCGCTTAATTAAAGCAAATCTATTTTGTTCTCTTAATCGTGACCCTCATTCATTACCCGTGACCATACCGTATTATTTTTCTACGATCTAGATCGCGATTTCTTACGACATGATTTTGTGAAAACATTGTCATCGTTGGATCTCGATTGATACCCCCTTGTGTCCTCTCACCCCCTACTAATTCTAAATTTCGAGGATGAAATTCTTTTAAGTTGGGTAGGATGTAAAATCCCTAAATTTCTACTTTTTTTTTATTATTAAATTTGGTACCGATTTAAAATTTTGTATTGTACGTCGCGTAGTCGTATTGTACGTCGCGCATAAAATTTTATTTTTCGTAATTGCTCGACGAGTGCGAATATGTGCGAGCGTACATATTTTTAGAAAAATATTTTCTTATCTTTATAGTTTCAAAATAATATATGTATTAATTTAGCTATCATAATTTCCTAAATTTATGATTTTATGTATGTAAAGCCTTTTATTTAGAATAAATAATATTTTTAGTGCATGCACATATTTCATAAATATTTTGCTAGTTTATTTTAAATAAAAATATAATTTTTGAGATTTATTAATATTAATAATTTATTATTCAAAGATATTTAAAAATATTAATGTAATTTTTGAAATTATTATTATTAATAATTTTGGAAAAATATATTTTGAAATTATTGTGAAGATTTAAATTTTTGTTTGATTCTATGGATACATTTAAAATAGTAAACTAATATCTATATTTGAAATTGATTTGATTTTAAACTAAGAGAATTTAATTTGATTTAAATTAGATTTGGATTTGGATTTGGATTTGATTGCTTTTAAATTAAATTAGGAAATATCTAAATTGGGTTTAAAGAAATCCTAATTCTTATCCAATTGGGAATTCCCACATCCTATAAATAGGCAGGTACTCCTCCAACTTTTTTATTAATTCCTCCACAATTCTCTCCACCACAAATGTGCGTGCACCGTGTCAGTGTCCATATCTTATTCCATTGTTACATATACAATTTATCTCTTTTCCCGTGTCGGACACACCCCGACATCATCGAATCCTAAAACCCTAATTTTGATCCCTAATTCTCTAACCCTAGCCCTAATTCTATCCTACGGTCCCCTCGGCCTCGCCTTGCCAACACTATCCTCGTCTCCCCGATACCCCAACGCATTACCAACCCCTTTCACAGCGTCCTTGACTCCCGGCTTCCCGTACACCATCGATCCCACAGCACCCCGCCGTCGCCGAGACCACCAGCACAACCCCCGACCACGGCCACTGGCCGGAAACCCCAACACCGCACGCCCAGCCGTCACCACCACCATCGTCAGCAAACCATCCCCATCGCCCCAGCCTACTGTCCAGCCCCGGCCAACCACTAACCCATCACCACCGCCACCGCGACCGTATACCACCAACAACCATAAAGAAGGGGAAAACCCTTACCTGACCGATCCCGTGCTCCGCCGCACCGCCTGACGCCGCGACGTTGCCTGGCGACCTCACGCCGGAGTGGAGAACCCCTCACGCCGGAGCGCGCCCCGCCATATTCCCTTTCCAAACCCTCCTCGCGCCACCGGCAGAGTCCGCCTAGCCGCCTCGCCTCCTCCGCTCTTCCGCCGCCAGGCCGAGCCGCGCCGGAGACCCCGGTGAGCCCTCTTCTCATCCGCGTCCACGCCACCAGTCCGGAGACAGCGCCATCGCGCTGCCTTACCCCTCCAGCAGACCACCGGCCGTACCTTTCTGCTTCCCCGTCGCTTCCTCCACCCGACTTGTGACCGCCGCCGAGATCTGACGAAACCCTGCCTCGGTCGAGTGGAATGGCGAGCCCCATCCTTCGTGCCGACGACCGCCGGGGTCGCACAGGCCTCTCCGGTGAGGCGCACCTCGCTGCCACCAGCGCGCCGCCATGCCGCGAGCGTCGCCCAACCATCGGAGTCCCCCGCCGACGTCCTCCGCCGTAGACTCCCCTGGCGTCCGTCGGCCAGCCGGAACCCTCGCTCTCCGCCTCCTTCTCCGATCTCCCCTCTGCTCTCCTCTTCCCCTTCCTTTCCCGACCTCCCAGACCCCTCTCTCTTATCCCTCTCTCCCTCGCTCACTCTCTCGCTCATTCTGAATCCCTTTCTCTCTCTTACTATCGAAGAAGAGCAGTAGCTCTTTTAAGGGGATTAGATATTTATTATTATTTTTCTTTCTTACTTTCGTTATTCTTTTTTTTCTTCCTTCTTTCTTTATGTTATTTATTATTATTATTATTATTATTATTATTATTATTATTATTAAAAGTATTATTATTATTATTATTACTATTATTATTTTTGTCTTATTTAAAGACTTTTGATGTTTTTAGTATTATTGGTATGATTTAATATATAGGGTATTGTAATATTTTGTCATAATTAATATTAGTAATAATTTTTGGTAATTTTATAAAATAAGTATAGGAATATAATTATGAAAAATATTATTTCCAGTTAATTTATCTATAGCTCTTTGAATTATAAATTCGCTATCTTGCAAAATTTAGTTATAGTCTAAATTTATTTTTAACAAATAAATATATAAGTAATTTATAATTGCAACCATAAAAATAATTTCTCCGTATTTTCGTACATATATTTTGATGAGGTTCAAAACTATTATAAACTATTTTCAAGTATATTTTTCACTAATAAAATATAGTTTTCAATGATTATAAATAGTTTTCCAAAATTGTATATATATATTAATGATTCATTACTTCGATTATGCTTCTGCCCACGACTCCTATTCCCTCGCCAATCTTAGACTTCCTTATATCATCCCTAACCAATTTGACTATTCCGGACTCAATAACACGATCTGTGCCACCATCAGAGGTCACCTTGTGCAGTTATCACATCGAAGTCGCAGTTCATGCCATAATGATTATCGCAGCACACCTGGCGTCCTACCAGGCAAGACACCTTGCCATTTGCTGTTTAATTATTTTAGCTCATATTTCATGCATTAGTATTATTTTTTTTATGCAAAATAAACTGTGATATATGGCTTAACCTGTTAGAACTTACTGTTTATTTATATTTCCTGTTGTGTATTATTTTCTTATAAATTAAACCTCGATTTAAGGGACCACCATGTGTGTTGCATTCATTAGCCTTGACACGTGGTAACACGAAGTTGTGTCTCGCATGTAGAACACGGAAGTACGTGATTGGCTGGCCACAAGTACGTATAAGCCGAACGATAGGAATAACCGCTAATAGAGGTTGCATGCTTAGTTTGACTTAGCGGTTATAGAGGTTACTGTTGTGGATACAACAAAGTAGGCATTGGGCGGGGAGGATAATTCCTTAGCGTATGGGCTTCGATGCACTTTTCCTTTTGTAACCCGTGAGCTCCGCCGGAGATACGGGTCAGCTTACCCATGATTACTGATGGCCATTGACGATTCTGCAGAACGTCATGCTCTTATTGATTGGGCCTCTAGTGCCCCAATGGGGGACTATACCGATCCTATTTAGCCAGGGCCCATGCGTAGGAAGGATTGTTCTTAACTACATATCACTTAGAACGGTTAGGCACCTTTATCCGTTAGGTATGAGTACTTTTGGTTTGGGTACTTGTATCTGACTGTGGCTTGGTACAATAGCTTGTCACGGATTAGTTCGTCACATCTTGTCCTTGTTTGGTTGTAGGTGTGACTTACTACTTCGATGAGAAGGTATTGAACCTTGTTGGGGTTCGGATACCATATTGGATTCTTAGCATGGAAAGATATGTCACCGTGAATTAGTTTACCATCTCATGTCCTTGTTTGGTTGGGGGGATGGTATGCTCGTTCAGTAGATGCGTATTGGACCATGTTATAATTTGATTGACTTATTTATTTGAGCAATATTTATTCAGTTTATATGGCATGATATTATGTGTCTTGTTACGTCCCTCTAAGGACCTGGTTATCTCTCCAGGTGTGTGCTCTTGTGTTTTGCAGGTATTCTAGCTCTAGCCGTGATCCTCTCTATTTCGTCGAGGATGATTGCACTTGGATCGACTTCGCTTCGCTCGTCAAACTTATTTCAATTTTTATGTGTTTTTCCTTATTTTGTTGGTAGTGGATTTGTCTCCGCCCAACATATTTTATCAAGACAATTCATTCTCTTTATATGACATCTTTTATTTATTTATTTTTGTGTATATGAGATTAGTTATGGTCCTATTGCATTTTACAGCTTATGTATTCGTACGAGGTTTCCATATATTGGAGTGTACTTCGTATGAATACAGCTGGCATGTCTACGTTCCTAGTCCTACGTATTTTGGGACTGGGGCGTTACAGGCTAGGCTGGCTGCGCTTATGGGGCGACAAGTAGACTGTGCTTCTGGAGACGACGGAGCCTCTGTGCTTTAGGACGACAAGTGGACTATGTTACGAAGATAATGGGGCCCTTGTGCTTTTAGGGGCAACGAGTAAGCTGTGTTCCAGATAAAATCATTGTGCTTTAGGGCGACGAGTAGGCCGCACCTTTAGATAAACCATTTTATTGTGCTTTAGATTAGCAGTAGGGCTTGTGCTGGAGGAAAACGGTGTCTCCCAAGTCTTTGCTGAGAAAAAGGGGCCGTTGAAAGGGCCGAGTACCTGCATCGAAGCAGCTGTCTGTGCTTCTGAAAGGGGTATGTACTATCTCCACCTTGGAAGCAAAGGAACATAGTGGGGTGCCTGCGCCTCCGGTTGGAGACATCTTGGCTTTTAAGTCTTTTTTTTCAGGAGAAGTAAGTAACTATCCTTGAATGTAGACTCCTTCTTAATTGCTACCATTAATTGGAAATTCCAAGGAGCATTTGAACAGTTTGGAGACTCACTTGAATGGGCCTATTAATTGAGACCTATTGTGTCGAGTCCTAGGCTCATCCCATTAATGAGAGAATTTTGACCGTTGGCCAAGTTACCTATAGTTTGGACCACTCCCGGTCCTATAAAAGGGGAAGCGTTCCTCTGAAAGGTTACTATCTTCTTCGTGGCACCCTTCATCGTCATGTATGATCCAGACTTAGCTTCAGACGACCGCTGGCCTTGCATAAGTCGGCTATTGGTTGGGGCTTCTCTCGTTCGAAGGGGCCGTGTTCTTGTAGAAAAAACCTCTGTAGAAGGAGCCGTCACCGCTCTTGAGAAGTATTCAAGTATCCTCCCTACGGAGTTTGACTCTGGGCGACATCTTGGAGGTCTTGGAGGTTCAAGCTACGTGCTTAGGATTGGTTGCTCCTCCGATGAGCAGCCGGTCGTGCTCTGCCCCACTCATTGAGGGCTGTGGGGCTTCGCCGTGTTGTGGTCTGGGTCTTCCACTGCTTATGTATATATTGGAGCCCAGCTTCTCTCGACGGCGAGATGATTTGCTCTGACGATGTTATGAGTCAGCAGGAAGGAGACATTGATGGAGACTGTATACATCTCCTCTGGGTCTTTCTGTCCATTATGATCATACTATGGAGGCTGCCCGGTAAAAACGAACCTTCTCGTGGATCTATAGGAGTTTTCTATTCTTACTTATGTAGCAATGACTTTGTAATTGATCAATGTAATTAGGATTCAGGAAGTTTGTCTCTTTGTGATTGCGGTAAGTCTGTGACAGATCCATGTAGCCATAATTAATAAAAGTGTCTTTTCTGAACTTCATTCTGAGAATGTCTCTGTCTTTGGCTGGTCTGTGCGTCTGATCGCCTGCGCCTGTATGAAGCTGGGGGGTAATAAGGGTACCCGCCTACGCCTATGGATGCAGCATTTTTCATGCTTCCACAGGGGCAAAAATGACGTTGTTGCTGTTTCACCGGCTTAGCATCGGGTAAGTTGTTGAGACGGTGCATGGCGACTTACGGGTCTAGACCCGACATGTCCTTATAGCTCCAAGCAAAGACATCCATTTATTTTCGGATAAGCTATATCATATATTCCTTGTCTCCCCCGTCAAGCTTTTTCTGATGAATATAGGTTTTGGGGAAGCCTCATCTCCTAGCTCGACTTGGACGACTTCATCTTCAGTGGGAGGTTCGTGTTATTCGAAGCGCCATTCTCATTGGAATCCTAGGCGTTGAGCCCAGGGCTCATCTTCAAAGAATTTAGGTATTTGGTCTTCCTTCTCGACTGGGGGATCTGCAGAGACCATATTGAAGCCTAGTATCTTTTTAAAGGCTCGGCCGATACTGGTATTGGAGTCCCAAGTTGAGGGTGTAACGTAACCAAACCCCTGGCAAGTGCGTTGGTAGTAATTTTGGGACTTTCCTTTTGGAGCACGAAGTTGTAGGGGAAGGCATCAGCCTTTTCCATAGTTCAGCCCTCTGTTACTGTTCAAGTCGTCGCCCATCTTCTGGATAAGGTGTTTGGCTTGAGTAGTTTAACGGTAGAGTTGCATCTTGCCGTTATCGACTTCTGGTTCTGCCAGAGCCAGTCACTGAGGATGGTCCAATCGACCGAAGATGATGGGTTCCTCCTCCTTCTTCCTTATTGGAACCAAGAAGTAGGTGCCTTGAGGAGGGACAACTCAGCTTGCAAGGCTAGCGGTTGTCACTTGTGTTGGTAGCATATATAGAGCGTTGTCTAAGAAATACCTAGTATTCCTATTAATGAAATGTAAAAATTTATCCCGAGAGATTACATCATCTAAAGAGTGTGCCTCAGTATTGGTACCCACGTAGTCTTCCAACTTTTCATCTATGAGCACTAGTGCTGTTACGGGAGAAGGTAGAGGAGGTTTCCCCTTAAACTTGACTACCAAGGGAGGTATAGTTAGAGGTCCCTGCGACTTCAGAGTTGGCTTTAGGGCCTTCCGGAAAACCTTATTTGCATAGGCTCCTCGTTAACGGCTGATATTGTCGAGGGTGACCGAATCGAAGCCTTGCCTCGAAGCTTTATGATGAGAGGAGCTGATATTTTAGAAAGTTTTTCCTTCAATCAAACCTTCAATGGTTCTTCCAAGACAGCTGTGCTTTCCGATACAGTATCTGCCTCGTCATCGGCATCAATGGCATCATCGTCCCATGGGACTAACTTGTACAGCTCAGCATCTATACAGTATGCTTCGAGTCCTCGGAATGGGTCGATATCGGCGAACTCATTTTTGATGGTCCTATCGTTGGCCACATACTTCATGCATTGATGGAGAGTGGAGGACACGATCATGTACTCGTGGATCCATGGTCTTCCCAATAACATATTGTAGTTTATATCTGTGTCAATGACGTAGCAAGTTACGTCTGTATGGAGATCACCAATTTGGCATTTCTGGCAAATCTTGTCCAGGGGCTCACTCTTTCCGACGTTGAAGCCGCCGATTGTGGTGTTTGATGCAGTCAATCGATGCATCGGGATCCCCAAATCTTGGAGTAAACTTCGAAGGATGATGCTAAGAGAAGATCCATGGTCGATGTGGAAGCGATCGACCATATTAGCACCAACATACCCTGTGTAGTACAGGGGCTATTGTGCCGGTTGTTCTTCAGCAACATGTCCTACTAGTGAAGGTGATGTTAGGAACAACTTCGGCCATATTGTGACAATGGAGGCATGCAGCACGGTCTTCCTTGGGCGGTTGCACCTGAGTGAGGAAGGAGTCAGCGTTCTGCAAAGCTTCGCTGAGGGCGTCTCGAGTCTCTCTGGAGAGACGGAGGAGCTCGAAGAGTAACAGTCGAGCCAGAGTATTGGCCAGCTGTGCCAATATGTCGAAGTTGTAGGGCTTGATTGGCCCTACGGTCGAGTCTTTTCTTAGAGGTTTGTCAAAGCGAACCTCCTTCTGCCTTTGCTTGTCTGTGGCAGGGGCTTGAGATGGACTAGCTTCCGATGTGTCAGGGACGGTAGCCGTAATTGGGGTAGGTGTTTCCTCCTCCATAGACTAATATTCTTCTCGCTGGTGAGCCGAACGAGTGGTAACTAGAGTGTCATCAGCCTATGTAGAGACCAACATGACTTGACTTTCTTCCCCTTGACAGACTGCGCTGCAGGCACCACCATGTCTGGGGTGAGATCAAGATGGATCTGCATCACTTTGCCTCACGGCGTTATAAATGGGATGAGACCTTAAACGTTGTCAAGGGCTGGTAGAAGATTAACTACCTCTATTATGGCTCTCGGGATAGGGACTACGCCGTCTTGAGCCTCTGTTTTCGAAAAACATCCGAACTGGAGAGTGACCATGTTGGCATTAACAGTCTTTTCCTCGTAGTCGAGCGAAATAACCTTAGGGTCGATGAGGCGTTGGATCTGTCTTTTTAATACGTAGCAGTCACTGTCGAATGGTGAACATACTGGTGGCAGTGGCAGTATTTTGGATTGTCTACCTTTCCCACGGGACGCATAGGAGGCGGGAGATGAAGCTTGCCACCTGTCACTACCACATTTTTAGCCTAAGGGTATTTTGGTCAATTGTGATTTATTGGAATTAATTTGAATTTGTGATAATTAATATTGTATTAATCTTTGTGTTGAGCCTTGACCTAGTTTTGTCCTAACCTAAATGTTAGTCATGGTAGTAGAGACTAAGTTAGAGGATTACAAACTTGATGGTTAAATTAGAAATATCTAGATATTTAGCGAAGTTAGATTTTTAGCTTGAACCAATTTCTACTTGGGCCTTTAGCTAGAAGGCTTGGAATTTCTATTAGAGAGAAGCCCATAACTTCTATTGCACCTAAACCCTAACACTAACTATAGTTGCTGGCCAAAGAGCCTCCCCCCTATAAAGGTTCACATTTATTACATCTTGCCTCTTTTTCATAGCCTCCTTTAAATCTAATTTGTGCTCTTCCCCAAATCACCCCCTTTTCTTGTAACGTCCAGTCCCAAAATACTTAGGACTAAGTATGTTGTCATGCTAGCTGCATACATACGAAGTATACTGCAATATATGGAACCATCGTATGTATACATGAGCTGTAAAATACAGTAAACCACGATACTAATCTCATCCATAAATAAGAAGAAAGAATTTATAAATCAACTCATGAATTGTCATGTATATAATCGTTGGACGGAGACAAATCCACTACCAACAAATTTTAATAGGAAAGAAATATACAAGAAAAGTAATTTGGTAGAGCGAAGGGGATGACGATTCAAGAGCAACATCTCGAAGAATAAAGCACAAGTCATGGCCTTAGCTAGAGCACATACAGAAATCACAAGGCACACCTGGAGGAATCACCAGGTCCCAGAGGGACATAACAAGATACAGGAAGAACATGCCATATAAATACTGAATATAAAATATGCCACAATCAAAGAAAGTGACATTACATAAATAAGGTAGCCTAACCATACTAAAGTGAACATGCAGTTGAGAAACAATCCTTTCGACGCATGAGCCCTGGCTGTAAATAGGATCGACATAGTCCCCATATAGGGCACCAGGGGCCCACGTCTGTAACGTTCGAAGATCGTCAGAGGGCATCATGTGCAAGGGACTACGTCCATAATGCTCTGGAAAATGTCAGAGGAGACCTGGAGCCTACGTCTCCGGAGGAGCGTACATAAGCAGGGAAGTACAAAGAAGCCCATACGTCAGGTATTATTCTCCCCACCCAATGTACCTGTCATGTCGCATCCGCGACCATGTACCTCTACTAACTGCTAAGCCTCCTAACACACCTCTATTATCAGTTAGTCCTAACGCATGCACACGGGTGATCAGCCAACAAGCAAGGACCTCTATATGCTACTCATCTCACACATACTCGTGGTACAACTGTGTCGAGGTATATACGATACACTACAAATGGTAGTCCCTTAACTCTAAGTCTATATGCAATCAAAGGATAATAACAAATAAGCTAATATCACTGAGCAGGTAGTAAATCAAGAACTGTAAGAACTTGAAATAAATGAACAGTGATATGTAATAAAATGCAAACTGAAAATAAACAGTATAATGGTAAGGTATTATGCCTGGTGTGTCTCCTGGAGTGGTGTGATGGTGCATCAAGTTCCGAGTTGTCCGATAGCCGAGGTTGATGGATAAGGGTCCGAAATTGCAAGGAAATAGGGAAACACGATTTGCTATGAGTAATGGGGATAATTCGAAGAGAGTTTGAGCGAAGAGACACGTGTCCTATTTTTAGAAAATATTTCATAATATACTTGAAAAATAATCTTACATAAATACTTGAAAATATTTTATATATGTAATTTGTAAAAATACATTTTTATTAGTCTAGAAAAATACTTAAAAATAATAAATCTTTTTAGGCAAAACTCTAGGTGGTCAAAATATGATATCTAGGTAGAAAACCATATTGTATTAGTAAAATTTAGGCAAGTATTTGAAATACGGAGAAATCAATTTGTTATGGTTAAAAACATAGCCTGGTGTATGTATATATCTAGTTACAAAAATAATAGTATTATAATAATATTTTGAAGGTTCCTACCTATTTGGAAATCGATGTAAACCCAGAAACAAATAAATATTTTGTTACAAAATAAGTTTTAGAAACATACTACAGAATAACAACAAATATTAATGGTAGTAGTAAACACAATGTTCTTGATGTTCTCCTTAGAAAATTTAAATAATAATAAAAATAACACAAACTCTAAATAATAATAATGCAGAATTAATAATAATACTATAAAATACTTATACTGTAAAATCTGCAGAAATAACATAATAAGATAATAATAATACTAACAAAAGTATTACTAATTACTGTAATATAATATTAGTTAATAAATAAATATAACAAATGTTACATTATTCTCTCTGAAATAGCAAACATCCAAGAGGAATGAGAAAAGGAAAAAGGAAGAGGGTTTACCGATGGAACTCCGGCGCGGGTGCGGCTCCGCACATTGGAGGTGAAGGGGACTCCGGTGGTGAGCGCTGCTCCGGCGCAACGACTGCCAAGCACGATGGCGACGAAAACTCGAAACGGGCGGTCACCGGACGATGATGCAAGCGTGCTCCCGACAGCGACGGCAGAGATTTTGTCGCTGTAGCGATGTAGATCGGGAAGGATGGAGGCGGCTGACTTGGGTGGGAGACACGGCGACGCGATTCTGAGTAGCTTGCCGGGAGAGGCGACGCACATGTGCGGCACTGCTCATGGAGGCGGTGCCATGCGGCTCCATGGTCGAGGCAGGGGCCGTGGAACGGAGCTCGTGGCGGCGCGGTTGATCGGTCATTCAGGTTAGGGTTTTCCCTTCTCTTCTTCTTCTGGTGTCTTGTGGGTCTTTGGTGGTGGTGATGATTTGGCCGGGGTGGAGTTTAGGGATTTGGCCGAAGACGGGGACTGTGTTGTCGCCGCTAGGGGCTGGGCTTGGTACAGGCGACCAAGATGATGGCGGCGGGGATGTCTTGAATTCGGTCGGGTACGGGTAGCGACAAGGTAGAGACGACGAACGGCCAGGAGGAGGAATGGAGGGCGGTGTTGTCCCAGTGGTGAGGCAAGGGGAGGATACGGTGACGGTGGGGAATGACTGTGATGACAGGTGATGGGATGGTGGCGGGTAACGTCAGGAGAGGTGGCATGGAGGTTGGGTACAGCCGAGGCCGTAGATGGTGACGGGGTTGTGGTGGATCGGCGGTGACAAACGATGACGGCGACTTCGTCGGCTGAGCGACGGGGTTAGGTTTAGGATTGAGTCGTCGTGTTGGGAGTGTCCGACACGGCTGGGTGGACGTCCGGGATTTTCGGATGGGACGGAATAATGTATTTGTAATGGAGAACTTATAGTGGATGGGAATTGGCACAGACACGATGCACGACACTTGGATGGTTGTGAAAATTCATGGAAGAAAGAGAGGGGAAGTGCCTCTCCTTTTATAGGAGGTAGGAATCCCATTAGGATAAGAATTGGAAGGATTTAATTTCTTCCATAGATAATATCATATTAAATTTAATTCAATTTAAATTTTAATCGTTTAAATCCGAATCCAACATAGATAAAACCTTTATTTAATTCAAATTCAAATGAAATCTTTTCTAATTTAAATTATCATATTTAATCAAATGTTAAAATTAACAAAATCTCAAATATCATTTTTATAATTAAATAAATATAGTAATAATTAATTTCAAAAATCCTGATAAATACTTAAAAATTAAATCATAAAATAGCTTTTATAAATAACAAAATATATTAATAAACAAATTTTAAATTTCGTAAAATATCTTGAATACATTTCATAGAAGCCACAATTTCCAAATTATTACTTATTTTTAAACGACGAATAAAATAACTCTTTTATACGAAATAAAAATATTTATCACATTTGTTTGAACATGTACTTTCCTATATAAAATAAAATTTCTAATAAAATATTTTTCTAAAATATATACCTCGACACATATTTGCACTCGTCGAGCAAATACGAAACGCAAATCTTGCATGCTATGCAAATACAACAATGTGAACTCGTATGCGACGTGCATATACGAAGTACAAAATAAATACAATTTTTTTAAAAAAATCGTAGTAGAAATTTAGGGTTTTTACATTTCTCCAAATAACCTCCAAATTGAGCCTAGTCTTTCGCATTGCACTCCCTTGCTATAGAGGAGATCATTAGAGGCTAGCTAGCAAGGATTGGAGGCTCTTGGACCATAGCAAGTTGATGAAGGGACTCATTTCTAGGCATTTGTATTTAGATCGAACTCATAATAGGTAATGGCCCTAAAGTCATTTAAATTCTGGATTTCTTTTCATAGATGCATGCATCTAGGCACCATAGACCTGTAGACCAAGTTTGGTAGGATTTCGTTTCCATTTGATACGCGTATCGGAGGCGTATCGAAGTGTAGTGTAAGGTGTTTGTTGAAATGCCTCAACGGATTATTTATTAATGTTTTTTCAAAACTAATTTCATATTTCTGTAGCCTAATGTATGTATATTTCATTCCTTGGACACAGAGCACATTTTCGTGTCGTCTTTGTGTCCAAATCAGATACGGGGAGCTCTACGCTGCACTGTGCACTGTCCCCTGCTACCCGACACTATTTTCTCTCTGTTATGGACACGTAGACACATGCCACTTGGCATGGAGGTGGGGGCCATCACTTTCAGGCTTTTCTCCAAGTTCGAGGTCGAGTGGTGTCGTATCGGACACGCAATCGAGCCTGCACGGGTTCGACCCTGCACTGCACATGCGTACAGACACCCACTGATACGTTGTTCGTGTGACACGTAGTGTAATGCCTATAGTTCGTATTATGTATTTTGGAATACGTGTACGTAATTTATTAAGTACTGCATTATTCCTTGCTTGGCTTATCTTGGCATTTCATGGCTAGGTTTATTTGGGTTAGTTCGGCTAGGCTTGGGTTGCCTTGGTTCATCATGAACCAAGGGGGAGAACCCCTACCTACCACCACCATCATCCTTTATTATCCATTCCCTCATTCTCTCTCTTCATTTACTTCTTCTTCTCCACCATTACTTCTTCAACCACTAGGAGGGAGAGAGAGAGAGGAGAGAGAGAGAGAGAGCTTAGGCAAGTATAGCTTGATTCATGGAGGAACTTTGTTTTTATTATTCCATTCTCTTTCTCTCGAGTTTCTAACACACTTTAGTACTTAGCATTTCTAATTTCCATGGCTCAAATTGTGTAGGTCTAAGTCTATAGTATTTTCAGATTTCTTGGGTTTTGATCTACTTAACATTATTATTTCCAAGTTTTGATGGTTCCATGTTGTAGAGAATTTCGTTCTACCCCATTTTGACCTATGGAAGTCCTGATTTTGACTTTAAATGAAGGATTAATGGAGCTTTAAAGCCATGGTTTCCATGGTTCTTCTTTGGAAAAGAAGAACAGCTTTATGCAGCAACTCATGCGGCCAGCTTTTGCGGCAACTCATGCGGCCAGCTTTATGCAGCAACTCATGCGGCCAGCTTTTGCGGCAACTCATGCGGCCAGCTTTTGCGGCAACTCATGCGGCCAGCTTTTACGGCGACTCATGCGCATGCGGCTAGCTTTTGCGGCAACTCATGCTGCCAGCTTTATGCGGCAACTCATGCGGCCAGCTTTTTTAACAACTTATGCGGCCAGATTTTGCGACAACTCAAGCGGCCAGCTTATGTGGCAACTCATGCGGCCAGCTTTATGCGGCAACTCATGCGGCCAGCTTTTGCGGCAACTCATGTGGCCAGCTTTTTGCGGCAACTTTATGCGGTCAGCTTTATGCGGCAATTCATGCGGCCAACTTTATACGGTGACTCATGCGGCCAGCTTTTGCGGTAACCCCATGCGGCCAGTCTTTTACGACAACCCTCATGGCAGGGTTATATTTTAGAACACGACATGATAGTGGCCAGTCGTGGCGCACTCTTGATAAGTAACCTATATGATAACCTTGACATGCTGTTACGACAGCTAGCTGACATGACAAGTAGGAATGACTGGACACCGTGGGCGATTGTGTTTGTACAATAAACTGGTACTTTCTTGCATCATGTCTAGGATAGGGATCCCTGCGTACCACGGTCAGGGATACCTCTAGTAATTGACTAAGGCTAATAAACTAGAATAATTCAGTAGACATAAAGAGATTCCCAGCTACAGGCAATCCCGGTATCTGGGCGCATTAAGTGGACTGTATCCTACCGACGAGTAGGGCATATTTCCAGCATACAGTTACGTATTACATTCTTCATAAATGGACATTCGACCCGGATAACCTGGATGGTCTGCAGGGCTTGTGGCTGTTGGATAATCTCATTGTCTTGCTAGTAACTAGGCCTGTGATAACCCTAGTTAGTTAAAAGTATCAAGTCTTACTCTTGATTGGTCGTGATTGATTGGATGGAGCTTATTCCAGCTTAGTCTTATCTTGATCCTGTGCAAG